>VZTH01004217.1:311249-345451 GCA_013397815.1 Aleadryas rufinucha | reverse complement strand
GCCGCCGCTGCCCCGGCCGGGCCGGGCCGCCGAGGTGCAGCGCTCCCGCGAGCGGCGCCGGGGCGGCCCCGGCTCGGAGGGCGGCTCATGAAACCGGTTCTCCCGGGAGCTCTCAGCGGCTCCGCGCCGTTCCCCGGGGCCCCGGTTCAGCCCGTTCTGCGGGACGGTCTGGCGGCGGCTCCGCGGGGGAAGCCGGTGGCCCTCCCGCGGTGTGGGCGTGGGGCGCCGGTCCTCTCGGGAGCCCCTGCCAGGTCTCTCGGTGCCCAGCCGTGCTCCCGGGGTCCCGGAAAGTACCGTTTTTGAGCCCATCGCTGGCATGCGGGCGCGCTGTCCCAGGCGGCGGGAGGTGCGGTGCCCAGCGCCGCGGGAGCGCTCTGAGAGGCGCTCCGGTGTCTCTCGCAGGTGTGCCGGGACTCCGCCGCTCCCCTCCGCGCCCCTGAGCGGCTCCAGTGCGCCGGGAAACGAACGTGCGATTCCTCAGAGAGAGTTTCGAAGTGTTTTTAAGATATTGGCGCGACGGGAAATAACATTTTATTTCAAGTGGAAGGTGGATGCGATCGTGCTCCGCACATATGGAAACGTTCAGGTATACCGTTTATTTTAATATTGCTTTTTGGCAGCTGGAATTTAATCTCTTTTATTTGTACCTTTCTGCAGTTACCTTGCTGGATTCCAGATCAGTTCAGGGAGAGCTGGGGTGGATAGCAAGTCCCCTGGAAGGAGGGGTAAGTTTTAAACCGCTATCTGATCAAAAGGGTAAAGGGGATGATTAGTAACTTTCAGAGAGTCCTAATGGCTCGATTATTGTTGATTGTGGTGAGGAGGTCAGATTTCTTCCCTGGCTTACCAAGTGAATTACTCTTTGTTGGAGAAACTCTATACTCCCTTTGGATAGTTCTGTCATGGAATAAGTGGAAACCAAAAGGGCAGAAAAGAGGTTTCAGAATTAAGAGATTGGTTGAGGCATGGGCTTAGATGCCTATTTAAAACTGAAATACCAGCAAGAAATGTGATCTGCTGACTGAATTGGCATTCTTGACTGCTATTATTTTATCTGTGGACCGTTTCGGCTGGGAGATGTTCAGGGCAATTGCCGTTCTATTTCTGGATGAAGTAGGGATCAATATACACGATAGACCTTCTGTTGTGATGGGACAGTTGTCCTTTTTCAGGATGTAAACATTGTGTGTTTTGGTTTCTGACCAGATAAGCTGCAGCACCCAGTACTTGTCTGTGATTCCTTGGAGTTTCTTTTTATGTACTTTTACAATTGTCTTATTGAAGAGAAGGCTGCTCGAATGCACTGCCCAGTGGCGATGCAATGACGTTAAGAGGTTCATTGCTGGGCTTAGAGTCCCTTTGCTTAGAGAGCTGCACACAAAGTAGCTTTATTTTTTGGTTTAGCTTTATATTATTGGATGGGTACCTTGCTGTTCCCTCATCTGTGCCCCGATCTGCAGGGTGCCCAGTGCCTCTCTGGGAAACTGCTTCGAATGTTGGACTCTGGAGTTGCTGGGATCTGGAGGAGACTGTACTTCATGGGACTTTATTTTAATAAGCCAATAGAAAGGCTTTTTCTTTTTTCATATGAACAATTTAAGCAAAAATGCCAGCAATGGATACTAAACATGAATGTTAAAAAAATCCCAAATGCTTTTAATACTAAATGAGTGAAAGCAGCTTGGAATCCTTAACCACAAGTAACTAAGTCAAAGTGTTTGAAAAAGGAAAGTGCTGAAAGATCAGGACCTGTGCACAACAAAGCACTGGATTCTTCAGGAAATCTACAAACTTACTTTTTTTGTGTGCGTTCCCACTTGTAATTAGAAGAAGCAGAGCTAAGGAAACAGCAGTGAGCGGAAGGAATCTGAGGCTGCGTTGGCTGGTGATGCATTATGCATAAGCTCTGAATAACCATAACATGGGAGAATGGGGGATTGTTTTGCTCCCCCATTGTTTTTCTGGGTGAACTTGACTACGGTCCTGGCTTGTGCTCTGCCTGAGCACACTGTGCTGTCCCCAAAACTCGGTTTTTCAAAGAGTGGGGGATGTGACTGGCAGGCCTCTGGCAGCGCCCATGGTGCACATTCAGTGCTGATTGCAGGCAATCGCCCTCATCTTTTGACAGTGTGGAAAGGTACAGCTCTATCTCGGTGAGAGTCGGGCTTCCTTGTTAATCCTGCACCCTGGAAATGTCGGTTAATGAGACGGGGTCTTTCAAACGGCTCTCCAAGGGATAGCTACGCTGTGTATTGAAACAGAACCTAAAATACAAGTTTTAATAAGTCAGCAGTGGAATCAGTGATCAGAGGACTGCTGTATATTATTAATGGCTGTTGGATTCCCCTTTTTTCCCCATGTTTTTTTTCTGAAAGTGCCATGCAAGCTTGAGAAGGAAAAGTGTGTGCTCTTATTGTGGACGTGACTCGTTTCGCTAAACCTACATATGTGTGTTCTATTTTTAAGCCTGTAGTGAAAAATTTAAGAGTACATGGTCTGTTTCTGAGGTACAGTGCTTGGAAAGCATTTCCTTCATATGCTGCAGCTTTATTTCAAGCAGCAGAAACAAACTCCTTTATCTTCCTGGGAAGAATTTGTCCTTTAGTGTTTTTCTTTAACGATGTGTACTTTATTGTCTGTTTAAAAAAAGATATTTTTCTAGAGCTGAACCACACTGTTCCTGAGGTGTGAGGGTTGTGTGGATAAGAAGGGCTGGAGATAAACGTAGTCATTTAGCAGTGACTAGCTATATAGTAGCCCTGGAGGAGTTAATGAATTGCATTACAAATGTAATTAATGATTTACTCTTGCATTTCAGAGTTGAAAAGCAGATTTTGTGCCCAGAATGTTTTAATCTGCATCATTAAACTGTGTGAAGAGCTGAATTATAAAACTTAATTTCAGCTTGAAAGCAAAAAGTTGCAGCTTTGACCACATACTTAGAATTACAAGTCATTTACAGTGGCTGGAAATTTTGGGCTCTAGTTATTTTCAGCTCTGTCAGAAAGATGCACTTAGATTTGTTTTGTATTTGTGTGTTAATGAAATAAGAAGCCCAGCTCTGTACATGTGTGTGTTGGTCAGCAGACGGGTGTGTTAAGAGCCCGATCCAGAAACTTGCTGAATTCAGTTGCTGTGTGTCTGTTGACCTCAGCGGTCTCTTTATTGAATCCTCTAGCAGCATCCTCCATTGTGTAAATGCACTAAAGGAAATCCCATCAACAAGTATTATTTCCCTCTGCTTCTTCCTTTCTCTTGTACCACACACAGTATTGGTAGCGTAGACAATCTGAAGATAAGCAGAAGGGAAAGTGATGGATCATAAAGACAATATTGTAACAGTGAACTAGCTCTGTGGTGCTGTAAATTAAGCAACTCTGTCTTCTTACTAACAACATGTTACACTTTACATTGATAGATTACTTTTTAAGATTTATTTTTTCCTTTTCTCTGGAAAGGAGTGACATGCTGAGTATTGATTTCTCCCCTCCTTCATTTTAATTTGCAGTTATCTCTAGGCAGCAAATAAAATATTATTCTTTCTGCTCCTAGTGACTCATGGTGCTAACTGCTGTCATTCTATAAACGGATTCAGCTAAGCTGGAAGCTTTTTAAGTAAAAATCACTTGCATAAGAGCAATCCTTGTGAGAAGAATGCAGGATATTATACAAGAAGCCCCTTCATGTCAAGAAGGCTTCTGTTTATCAAAGCCATGGCTTCAGTAGTTCTGAAAAGCACTTCTGAGAAGTCTCTTTAAAGTTATTACTGTTTTCTAAGGATAATTTTATATGCTTCATTGTACTGCCTGCAAACCTAGTCAGCATATCATCATCTAATATTCCTTATAGGGAAGGATAAATTGAATAATATAAATTGAAGTGCTATGGTTTTGCTGGGTTTTTTTTTCCTGAAAAGATTTCTTTCCATAATGCCCCTACTTCCCCTTCTCTCCCAGTAGAGCACTGTGATAAACTTTCTTCTGTCTATGATAACACTTGAACCAATTTTTTTCAGAACTGTTGAGTATATGTGCTTTCCTTTTCTAAGTTCATTATGCTGAACTCCTGCATCTCCCTCCTTCCATATACCCGCCTTGGATTACATGTGTTGTTGTTGTTTCATAATCATGTTGCCTGTTTGGCACTTCTGAAGATGCCTGAACTTGATTTGAGGGGTGTAACAATTTTGAAGAATGCTGCTATCCTGATCTTTCATCACTGTCTCTCTCTGCTAACCTTTTTGGGATTTTAATAATATGAATTTAGCTGTTTCCTGACATTTTCTCCAGAAAAAAGATGTGTAGTATTTCTTCTCTTTTTACCTTCCCACTACTAAGAAACTCTGTTTGGTCGATGAAGTTATGGTGGTGTTGCTGGTAGACCGATGATGTTGTCTCCTTACCTGTTTTTCCTTCTCTAAGAGCTACCCAAGTCCAAGACTCAGTTCTCTGTACACAGCTATTTCTGCCCAGCTCCAAAGTAAAGGCTTTGCTGAATCTGTCTGGGATATTGGTAGCCCAGGAAAGTAGTTAGCAGCTAAGAGAAATAGTGAGGGGTGGCTTAAGAGTTTTTAAAGTAAGTGGTAGTGATGTCCAGAGTGTGGATGTCATTGTCTGTGTGAGTAAGTCGTGCTGTGTCACCTGTTGGGTATTCCTATGTGCAAGGTGGGGTCCATGGGATGTCTGCTGCAGAGGAAACACTCTGCAGGTCAGTGCTGCTCTGTGAGTCTGGAAAGTCCTGCGTGTAGCCCTGCTCTAGGCAGGGTCCTGGGGACTGAACTGTAGTGCAAATAAACCTAGTCAGTCGAGGGAGCATTCTTGGATTGGTTCAGAGGGCCCTTAAAACACATGCTTGCTCCTGGAGGCCAGAGGGGATTTGGAATTTATTTCTCCTGAACAGATGCTTCCTTTAATGTCCAAGTAGTTGAGGTCTTGGCTATGGCTTGGTCTGCTGGTTTGGTTTCTTTGTCTGTTTTTTTCCCTGTAATGGAACAAGTGCATATTGTTTGTTGTGAAGCTCTATTGTTCCTTTTAATACTGATGTACTTTTCTCCCCCTTTTCCTCCCTGCAGTGGGAGGAAGTGAGCATCATGGATGAGAAGAACACTCCGATCCGCACCTATCAAGTCTGCAACGTGATGGAGCCCAGCCAGAACAACTGGTTACGAACTGATTGGATTCCCCGTGAGGGGGCTCAGAGGGTTTATATTGAAATCAAGTTCACGCTAAGAGACTGCAACAGCCTGCCAGGTGTCATGGGAACTTGCAAAGAGACCTTCAACCTTTATTACTACGAATCAAACAACGATAAGGAGCGTTTTATTCGTGAGAGCCAGTTTGCCAAGATCGACACCATTGCTGCTGATGAGAGCTTCACCCAGGTGGACATTGGCGACAGGATCATGAAGCTGAATACAGAGATCCGGGATGTGGGACCGCTCAGCAAGAAGGGGTTTTATTTGGCTTTTCAGGACGTCGGTGCCTGCATTGCTTTGGTCTCTGTCCGTGTGTTCTACAAGAAGTGCCCGCTGACGGTTCGGAACCTGGCGCAGTTTCCGGACACCATTACTGGGGCCGATACCTCCTCTCTGGTGGAGGTTCGCGGCTCCTGTGTCAACAACTCGGAAGAGAAGGATGTGCCAAAAATGTACTGCGGGGCAGATGGTGAATGGCTGGTGCCCATTGGCAACTGCTTGTGCAATGCTGGCTACGAGGAGCGCAATGGAGAATGCCAAGGTAGGATGAGCCATATTGTACTCTTCATTAGGGCTTAGTGGAATGCATAATTGAATCGGAGATGAGAGGAAATGGACTGAAGCCAGTGATTAGCAGCCCTGTGGGATGTGGTGGGACAGAGGGGTTTAATGAAGAAGTCCAATAGCTCCAGGTGGCAAGGCTAAGAATTATATAATGCAAAACAAATGATACTGCTGTAATAGGCAGAAGGTGAAACACATTTTCTAGCAGATGCCTAAATTTGATTTGGCTCGTGATTGTCACCAAAATGTGAATGACTGTAAAGCAGTGCAGTTGAGCTACCGTTGTTTGAAGAGACAGATCTTTCAAGGGGACTTTGTTAAGCACAGGAAATTCTGGCAAAGTCGACTTTGGATAATGCAGTAGGTTAAGAACTAGTCTAGGAGGCAGGATAGGAGTTTTAGCTGGATTACTTTCCCACTTTGGGAAGTGGAAGCCTTTGGTGTTTTACTTGTTGCAAATTTTTAGCACTAAATACCCTTTGATATTTGACACTGCTGCCTTTGTTAAATATTTTCATTTCTCAGAGAGTCTCCATTGTCAGTTAAATAATAGAGGTGCTAGGATACTCTTAGAAATGCTAAAAGTCTCCACCCCACCCTCCCACACACACACTATCCTGTGTGCTGCAGAATTAGGGATTAAAGTTTGTATAAAAGACAGATTCGCCTAAAAGAAAAAACCTCAATACCAATATTCTCTTTGCATCCTTTTTCTGAATAAAGAAGCTGTAGAAGTTTAGGGAAGGAGAGAAGAGAGTTTATAAATAAAATATCTTTAGCCTCTGCTTTGAAACTCTTGCTCATGTAAGCATACATTAAGATCAAACTTAAATGGATTCTTGCATAGGTCAGTGAGCTTAATTTTGCTGGGTGCTGAATTAAAGGTGCTCAGCTCCTCTGGGGATTTGGAACCATGTTTTTAGAATGGGTTCTTTGGAGTTAGTTGCCTCACGTCGTCTTGGTGTGTTTTTTACTAGGGCATTTTTATCATCTTGAGACTGACAAGAAGTTAGCAAAGCAAGTAACTGGCTGCTTTTGTGATGGACTCGTAAGAGAATGGTGTCTTTTGAATGTCCTACTTAATTTCTTTTAAATGGTAATTTACAGTCCATATGAAGTTCATTATTATGCATTGAAATTAAACTTTGGTAGGAAAGAACCATTACATGTGAACTTCAGCCTTAATTTCCCGAGTTTATGCTCTATGACAGAAGCCCAGTGTGGCATAGTGGCAACAAAATCACCATGGGCTGTACAGAGGACTGAAAGATGAGCTGCACAAGGGCAGGGCATCCTGTCTAGGGTAAAATATTCTGGTTTTTCTTGGGGCTTTTTTGTTGGTTTTTCCATCCCATGAGATGGAAACTTGAAAGCCTGGAAACTATAATGATGTGTGTGAAAAAAATGGACACTATCATGATGTGTGTGAACCTGTGGCTGTGGTACTGCCTGGGTGCTGCCGGGGGAGCCACTGGTGGCTGGGGAGATGCTGTAACTGTGTTACAGCTTAGTAACTTCTGATCAAAGCTTCCTAACACCTTGCCAGCCTGGGCTGTGAGAGGAGGAAGTGAATAAATCCATTTATTGGTTTATTGCACAGCGAGGATTCCACCTTCTCCTAAAGGCCTGTTAGGACAGCACTGGGTCACTGATTGACATAGATCATCCATTTTTCAGTGTCAGTGGCCCAGATGTGGTGAGCTAATTGTCCAACAAATCCTGTGTTGTTCAGGGGAAATCTCTTGAGGTTTTGCTGATGGGTAGTGGTTACAGTGGCATGCTTTTTAAATTTATTTTTGTATCATTGGACTAGACCTTGGGGATGACTGTCAGCTTACCTGAAGGCTCTCAGCTGCATCTGGGGATGTTTGGGCTCAGGAAACCCAATTCTCCATTTCCCAATTAAAAGGAAGATCAGGTGATGCCATATTGACAAAGGTGTTAGAAATGTTCTGTCTCTTGGGCTCTCCAGAGGGAAGTTGGCCTGTCCTAGTCATTTGAGAGCGTTTGAGCCAGCACATAATTGAAAGTGCTAAACCCATTTCATCAGCTGTTATTTGTGGTTTCCTTTTCTCACATTTGCCATTCTCCAGCCAGAAAAGTTTACTGGGAAGCTTCTCCTGATGAATTCATGAAGCTCACCAGAACTGTGCAGCTTCTCTCTTGTTTCCAGTGAGGCTGTTAAAGCAGTTTGGCCTTTGACACCACTGAATGAGGTTTCCCCTTTTCTTTCCCCTCTTTACTTAATCGTTTAGCAAATGTTCTGCTCTGACAGGTTTTTGGAGGGGAGGAGGAGGATGAAGTCTGGAGGATTCCTGTGGTTTTGATATAGAGAGTTGGGGGCAGGGAAGAGACTTTGAGTTTGGGAAAGGCTGTGAAAGGGTGCTGGTCTGGGACTGGAGCTGGTGAGCAGGTTCCACCTCAATTGTTTTTCAATAGGTTGACTGTGGCAGGACAAATACAAGAAAAGGTCAGAGGTTGTCCGTTTCCTCATCCATCTTCCCCTGTGATCCTAGGGTCAGAATTAGGATTGATTAAGATCTTAAATGTTTGACAAAAGCTCAGTGGGCAGGAATAGTTTAGGCCAGTGCATTGGGGCTTTGCACTTGTTGGGAGATCCCCAGTCTACGTTGGAGCTCCTTGTCCTCTCCTGGGACCTGCTCCTTGCCACACCGTGCTGGGACAGACCAGCTGGCCCTTGGCTTGTCCTGCAAGCTGCTTCAAGTTCACTCACCTTCCCAAGTTTTAAATAATACATTTGCCTTGAGATTCTTTTGCCTTATTTCTGATGTGTGTGTGGGAAGCTTAATGGAAAGCCTTTTCACGTCTAAAGTTCTTCTTGTAGTGGGAGTTAATGACTTTCTGACCTCAAATGGGGTTTTTAAAAAATTGTGTCGGTGGTATGGAGGTGTTTGAATATGATGACAAAAAACTGATGACAAAAAACTCTTTTCTCTGACTATTTTTTTTCCTGCTGACTTTATTGATGATTGTCTTACCGAACATCCCTAAGTGTATATGTGTATGTATATCTTTAAAAACCCAGGACAGGAAGGAAAGGAAGCTAAGTACTTAATCCATATTTATTTGGGAAGTTTCACAGGTGTGTTGTGGCAGTGGTTCAGGAAAACTGGTCCTGATCAGTAGAAATTTTGGTTGAGCTGTGATTCTTTGCTTGCAGATGAATTTGTAGCTGTGAATTTGATGCCAAAAAAATTCCAATTTGCTATTTCTCTTACTGTTTATTCTCCCTCAAATGTTCTATGTTAGTGGCTATCCATTTAGGAGAACATGAATGTGGAATATTGTTGATGGAAGATGACTATCCCAAATAGTGGCACATCTCAAGGCTAAGGCAATTAGTGCTTTAGGGCAAAGCTGAGACATAAAGTAATTTTAAACTTCACTTGTACACATCATTGTTATGTAAATTGTTTTGTTACACATTAATAAAATGTGGTTTGGATTTAGTTATGATTTCCTTATGATAAAGCACATATCTTTCTAACTCAAAGGAGGAGGGGGGGAAACAAGCAGGAAGAGAGAAAAGACAGATTAAAGAAGCAATAGACTGTAGCCATCTGTGATGATTTTGATGCTGTGAAGTTACAAATCTCAATTTTAGACCTGCCATTTAGTATAAATATGTGAGACAGTTGAGATTTTTACTGTGATATTGTAAAGGTTATGAGAGCCAACAGCTTTGTCTTCATCTACACTTGCTTTTTCTGAGTTGTGAATTGGCCAATTGGCAGAAAATCCAGTGTCATTTAAAATATGGCTCAGTCCTGGTTTCATATCACTGCTGTTTTTAGAATTTTCCTTCGAACTTCGATAAGAGCATCCCTAAGAAGTAATAATTTGAATGATAAGATTCTTTTTATCTCAGAGGCTTTGAAGAGTGGCTGTGATCATTGAAAGCAGCAGTTCAGTTTACATCAGAAGGGTACACTCTAATTATATGTTTTTCTGTGATAAGATTCTTGGATGGTGAGTTTTTTAGGGGTGGGGAAGTAACGTAATTTATATGTACTTTCCCATTTTAGTAATAACTTTTTTGTCAGAATAGCACTGATGTACAGTCTGGCTGCACAAAAGGGTGATCAGAAGGGTGACTAAGACTGCAGATTTGAGATTTCAGAAGGATTTTTTTTTTCAGGTTGATTATTTTTGGCAGGGGAAAAATGCACAGACTCAACATGTTTCGTTTTAAAAGGAGCTGAGAAGACGGAAGCTACAGGCGGGGCCTGGGAGCGGTACTGAAACACAGTCTGTCTGAACCAAATTTAGTTGGTTCTCTTCTCTGCTGATTTGGTTATGTTATATTCTCATGTAGCTCAATACATCTTCCAAGGGTTACTCCCTCTGTGATTTTCTTATACCACCTGGTGCATTTCAAAACCTGCATTTAAATGTCATTGCAGGAGCTCTATTGCTTTCTCCTGCCTGGCCTCTTCAGAAGTCAAGTTACAGTTGTCAAGCAATTGTACCTTCGTGTATTGCTTGGAGAAAAACTGTGTTTGCTTCCTTTTGAATTTTTGACCAGACTCCTGCTAGTACACAGGGGAGCAATATCTGGTCCTTATTCTGTGTGTTACTGGTAAAAAGCACGGTCCTCAGAATCAAAGCCAGATGAGCGGCTGTGGTGGTATGAATTTCGTGGTAGGTCTGGGTAGTCTTTTGTGGGACTTCTAGCCCATCTTCTGGTTCTTGTGTGTTCTTTTAGGATAAAAAAAAAAAAAAAAGGCCCCCAAAATTTTCCAGTCAACTCATCCAGTGTGTGATGGGTTCAGTATTTAGATCTTGCCTGGGTAAGTGTTATTATCTGTCTAATAATATGCTCCACTGAGCTTGGTCTTTATTGTGCTTGTGAGACGTGATTAAAGAAATGCTCAGCAGTACACTAAGGTCTTTTGAGACTGCATCAAAAAGCCCCCCAAACTTGAGAGATAAATATCTTATCTGGTTTCGTCCCATTATGCCACATCCTTTTGGTATGTTGCAGGGAGCAGGTGAGGTCACACAGTTTGTGAATCAGAGACAATTAACACTCCCATGACTAAATGGCCATTTTATGAATATTCAGAGGCTGCTTCACCTCCCTGGGAAGCAAACATGTTGGTTCCCTTCTCCTTCCTCCTGCTAGAGACTAGGGAAGCTCTCCCTGTGAATGGGGATTGGCAGCTGTCGGGCCGCTTTGCCTTTTGCATGCAGCAAATTCCTCATTTACATCTTTTGTATACACCCTCATGCAAAGTAGCACACCCATTTCCCCATTTCACAAAGGAGATAAGAGCTTCCTTTGGAAACGACAGCCAAAATCTCCTTCTGTTTATGCAGAGCTCAAAGATTTGGATTTTATGCAAATAGATTCTGTTTTGATTTTTTTGATCTCTTTGTTTAAGAGACAGTGTAATATTCGCTCAGTGTGCTCTTCATGTCTTGACCATGACTGATTGTTGCTCTTGCCCCGATGTGCAGCTCCCTTCCAGCTGGTGTGTGGGACAGTGCTGTGCTCAAACCCTGACCACCTCTGTGAAATGATGGCTGGGCTGTGGAAGTGCCACTTCTCATGCATGGAGGGGCTGCAGGTCCTCCAGATGTTCACCAGCGATCACCAAGCTCTTCTACAGCTGCATCCTCAGGTGGGGGGTGGTGAGGTTCAGGAGGTGGGATCCTCTCTGGGCTGTAAGTGTGCACTTGGGGCATGAGAAAGCAGCATTACATTTTGACATTTCCTATGCTTTGTGCCAAGTACCTGCTCAGGCCTGGGCTAGTGCCCTTCCCTTTGCTGTCTAGGCTGGCCTTGGCCCGTGGTTATAGTGTGGTGAAAAGGGGCTCCCAGCACTTGGGTAAGTAAACATGCAGAAATGCTCTGCTGTCTTTATTTATTGAATGAAAATAATCTGTGAGAAAAGTTCTGCTTTCTTAAGCATCAGGATTATACAAGAACCCATATTTTATTTTATTTTTGGTTTTAGTGGCTTTCTTTTCCTTTTAACTTTTCTTTATTTCAACTTTACTTAAAATTGCCTTTGGCTTGAAATAAAGCTGAGGCTCATTAAATGCTCCCAAAACACAGGCTTGTTCAGAATGGATTTGTTGAAAGGTTTATTGATGTAAGTTAGAACACATGCTGCATGAATGTACTGTATTTCTTTAAAGGACTGTTTTTCATTTTGTGTCTTTATAAATCAGTGGTATGAAATTGGGACCCCGATTGTGTTGGGGCTACATCGTATAAGAAACCAGAAGGAAAAACACTGTTGTGGGGGGTTTTCGTTTTTGTTGGATGTCCAATTAGTGTTTAACTTGAAGGTAATTTCACAGGGGTAGTAAACTGTGCAGTGTGAAACCTGGTGGCATAATTAAATGGAGGAAAGGCTCTTTAAAACAACAAAGGAACGTGCAAAAACTTTGCTTTTGTCCTAATAGTCACCCAGAAGGGGAGGTCATGCTGTTCAAAGTACAATATGGATGGGCTATTAAGGTTTGGAAGAAAAAAAAAAAGCTATACTATACAGTTGGTATTTGCTTTGGCTCATTTAGTCATGGATGCCTAGAAAAAACTCCATTTGCTGGTCTGCTTTTTATACTTCCCTTAGATGGGTGGGTTTAAATCTCACTAGTGCTGAGTTAATCTGTACAAACCCACTGAAAGAGGTGTGCTGGGAAACAGGCTTTGTATTCACTGGGGGCCTGGTGCTGCACAGCTCAGGCTGCGAAGAGGCAGCAGCTTCAGCAGCCTGGGCAAAGGTGGGGTCCTGGGCAGGAGGAGGAGGAGGAAGGATGCTCTGGTGCTGCAGCAGCTGGAGGATGGACTGGATAACTTTCCCAGAGGCACACAGGATGTGTGTGACTGAGATAAGACCAGAGTGACGGCTGAATGTAGTGTCCTAGCTGCAGATAGCTTCTGCCCCTCCTCGCTTGTCAAAAGTTATCGCTCACCTTTTCCTAATGAGGGACCCGTCTTACACATCCTTAAAACATCGTTTGAGCTAAGGAGATCAATACCTATTGCTTCTGCTTGTATATGTGAAAGCTTTGTACAGCCACACTACAAAGCTGCAGTACAGTGTCTTAATTACCCAGATAATCCTGTTTGCTTGTATTTTTAAACTATGGAGTGCTGGGTAATTATTCAATTCTTAATAGAAGGCAAATGGCAATGTAAACAATAATTAGGATGTTAGACTAATGTGCTTCAAAGCAAATTGGATTTTTTTTCATACCGTTCAGCATGAAGTCCCATAAAGCTGACAATTTAGTGGCAAGGAAGCAAGTTCCATTTTGCTTGTATTTTCTGTTATCTCCTCATGCCTTGTTTCTGTGAATGAGTTTGCTGTGATGCTGCTGCCTGCTCCAGAGCAAATGTCAGGCTGACAGTCAGTTCTCCCCATTTCCTTCTTCTCTCCTGCAGCTTTTTGTCCCCTGCAGCCGGGGGTTAGAGGTCAGCAGCATCCCAAATTCCCTCCTGTGCCAGGGCAGATGTGCATGGAATGGGGTGGCTGGTGCTGCTGGTGTAGCCAGCACTGGGCTCAGTGGGCTGTGGCTGTCCTGGGCTAGAGTCCAGAGGAGAAGGAGCAGGCTGAGCTTGGTGACTTAAGCTCTTCCTGCATTTGGAAATGAAGACGTATTTCAAGGGAAATTCAAGTTTTTGGCTCTTCAGTGTTTGAAAACAGGGTACTATGCTGTGGGTCAGAACTACAGCTCGTTATCTCCCTTAGCTTGGAGAGCACTCCTGCTTTTCACAGTTCTTGTCAGGTTTTCCTAGGAGCATGATGCGAGTCAAAAACACTGATGCAAAACACTCAATTGATTTCTGTTCTGCCTGCAAAACTTGTGTGTGTGACATATTTCAGTATTTGCCCAGACCGTTAATTAAAACCTGCCATTGTATCCATTCCTCGCATTGTATTTAGGCCGTGATTGAAAGGCGAGTGTTGGTAACAGAGGCGTCAGTCAATAACGCTGCTGCTTCCCGAAATGCTTTAATAATGTCTCTGTCACACCGAGGGTTTTGTCTGGCCTTCGCTGTGTGTTCTCAGCGGTCTGAAGGGATTGAACAATTGCCTTTATTTTCCCCATTATCAATGCTAAGAAAGGCCAAAATGTTCTGCAGTGTTGATGCTGAATTACAGAAATTGAATTACAGAAATTTAATTTTAAATACATTTTATTCTTCTCCTCAGAAGTGCGTGCGTGGGGGAATCAATGGAACACTTCCAGAGGTTATGGCTGAATATTTTTGATACAAGTACATGCTATCGTTATATTTAAGTGTGCACTTAGAGGGCGTGGAATTTCTTATTTTAAATCCCAGAGGGTTTTTGCCAGGCCACATTTTAATAACCCTAATTAACAAGTCTGTCTTTCCATACATCAAACATCTTTGTCTGGGGAGCTGAAGAATACCTACGAGTGCTTCTGTGAACTTGGGGCTTGAATTCATTTGTTTTCAGTTTAAGTTTTCCTGCTCCTGAAAAAGACATCGCTGCTTTGAAAACAGTTTCCTTTTGAAGTGTCCAGCCTGGCAATGACTGAAGCAGCCACCGGGCAAATTAGCATGTTAAAAGGAGCGGATCAATACCATCCCCTCGCCTGATCTCTGCTGAGGCTGGGTCTTGGCAGCCCTTGCTCGGGGTCTGGCCAGCTGCACCCCAACATTTCAGGGGAGCCATCAATAGTGGCGTGGGTTGCATCAAGCTGAGACTGCTTGATCCGGTGCCCAGGCTCTTTCAAGGATGGCAGTTTGAAAATGGATTTGAGGGAATTGATAGCTTTGGGAAGATCAGACAGCTTGTGTAATTATAAACAGGATTAGAAGGAAAGTGGAGGGAGAAATAGGAGATCAATCGTAGGGCACAAGTTGGCTGAACTCCTCTTCTGATGCTTGAGTTTTGTTGTACTTAGCTGCTGTGTGTAGAAGATTTCTTTGGGCTTTTTGAAGAGACGAGTAAACACAAATTAAAAAGAGGGTGTGTGGGCAGTCCCTACTGTTTGACAGAAATGCTTGGAGGCAGTGGCTGCTGGATAAGTGTAGCAGGAGATGCTTAGATCCAGCTGTGTTTGCTGACAAACTGCAGAAGGTGGTTCTGGCTTCCCTGTGAGCCCCAGCCCTTGTGCCCGCACACCTGCAGCAGCACCCTCCGGGAGCTGGCGTGGGAGGCTCTCTCCTGTCCTTGGCTTTCTCTTTGCCAGGCTCCTGCTCACTGATACAGACATCCCTCCCTGGGCCTTTGGCAGGGCTCATTGTCTGTTCCCTGAGCAGAGACAGCCCCTGCCTTGGGAGTGGGGGGAGCACCAGAGGGTCCTTCTCTGTCTGTTGCTGTTAAAACAATGGAAAAATTATTTCAGTAGTCAAAATGGCTCTGGAGCTGTTCTGAAATGGAGACTGTTTCTTGAGAGGCTTCCTGCGGTCTCGCTCACCAGAGATACCAGAAGATAGCAGAGTTCTGTTGCTGTTTTTTTAACAGCTTTAGTATTTGCATCTTGCACATCTGCCAGCCTTCCCTTAATCTCTGAAGTACCCTCACACAGTTATTAGGTTGACACATTTTGTCCACTCATAATTAGTTCTTGGATTTCCTCATTTATTTTTGTGGTGATCAGTAGTGTCCAGGGTAGAGCTAATAAGACAGCTAAAATCAGGACCAGGTCCCTATGTGCACTCCACCTGCTCATTAATCGAGGACTCTGCAATTAATGAGTGTAATTTCCAGGTAATACTTAATCTTAGAGTAGCAATAGTTACACTTAATGTGAAAGAACTTCTTTTGCGGCGTGTTGCTGAAGTCATTCCCATGGCACATTAGAAACCTCTGCTACTCCCAGGTGCAGTTGTGTCAGGCTGACCCAAATTTGGACTACTTCCAAAAACCCATCCAAGGTTAAAATACTGGATCCAGTATTTTGGCTGGACATGACACTTCAGTGGGTTCTGAGTGCAACACACATGCCTATAGACGTGGCTGATAATGTGCACAGTTTTGTAATGCTTTGAGGTTCAAAGGCCTCTCTACGTGGGGAAGAAAGTTGAAAGCAGTCAGCTACAGGGGTGAAAGCGTGTATAACTGAAGGCGCATCACTAATTACCTGCAAGACTGTTTCCATCCTTTTCGTCTGAATCTACCCATGTGCAGATCCTTTATCCATTTAGTTGATTCACCTTAAAGTTCTCAGTGGCTCTTTGAAGACGTGCTCTCGGTGCCCAGTTTTAATGTGCCCAGAATTAATGTACTTGGTAACCTTGAATTCAACACACCCAATAGCTTGGGAAAGTGAGCTCAAAGGGTTGTGGGCACTGTGAAATCACCCATTTGTAGCTTTAGGATTCTTTAACTTGGGAGAGGAAGGAGAACAAAATCCACCTACAGTCACAGCAGCAGAAGGGAAAGGAGCATGGCCACAGCTTTGCAAAGGGAGGCAGCTGGCCAGCTCCAGAAAGGGGCAGGAGACCTTGTCCACTGTGGAAGAGCAGCACTGGCTGTGACAGAGGCACTGTGGGTTGGTCCAGCACTGCAGGGACCTGCCCTTGTCTTAACAGGAGTGGTGCAGTCCCAAGAGCAGTATGTGGCCTTATTATCTCATCTCCTTCCCATTAGGCTGTGCTGAGGCGGTGACTGTGCAGAGCTGGTGTTTTTAGTTCAAGATGAACTGTAATTGGGGTATGAGAGCGTGCAAAAGGAGACCTCCTCCCTCTTTCCTGTTGGGTTGGGCATTGGTTTGTCCATCTGTGCAGTGAGAGGACCCTGCTGCTCTAACTTGTGCTGAGTTTGTAGCAGCTCCCAGCTCGCTGTGGGGACATGCAGGACAGGAATTCTGCCCTCCATATTCCTCTGCTTCTTTAAAGGTTGCCACTAAGTCCTCTTTCTTGTGGCTGTGTGTTTAGCTAGCCTTTTGCAGCAATCATGCTAATTTGACCTCTCCATACACCTGTATTAAAGTTTGAGTCAAAAATCTACTGTAGCTAAGGAGAGACATTTTTCCATGGGATTGTTGAGCTCTTTGAGAATGCCGAATGACAAAGTTAACTCTTGTGCAAACATTGCCTTTATTTGACTTTGTAGTTTGCCCTTTGAAATACAAACATATTTGTGTCAATCAGCAAGTCTCCTTTCCGGAGTTCTGGTTGACCCTGTGGAAAGAAATGTGACTGTGCAATTATTAAAGGTGAGGCCTTCGCTTTAACAAATGCTGAGTAATTGCTATTCACTCCTCTCTGTGCCTGTGCCATAAATGACAGTGAACTGCCCTTCAGCCTGGCTAAATAACAAGGAAGATACTTGTTTGGAAGGAATAATTCTTCAGAAATTTGCGATGTGTCAGAAGTATTGTGTCACAGGGACTTGTGGGTAGGGCAAAGAAAAAAAGCTGTCTGTCTCAGCTTAGAGTGCAAGAACCTTAGTTGGGCTTTAAAATGCAATTAGGTCAAATACTATATCTATGTCACTCAGAGTTAGCAGGGGTTGTCAGAGTACAGAAGAGGGCAGAATTTGCCTATTATAAAAAAATCTGAAGTGTATATGGAGGTGTGATACTCTGACAATTTACCTATAACTCTTCATGATTAAAAGGATGAAAGCTCCTCCTCTCCCCTGCCAGAGTGTTGGCAGGAATTGGAAAAAGACTACTAATGTTTCGTAGGAGTTTTTACACAGTCTGGAAACTTGGCCATGCTTGGTGCCACTGCTCTGATTGATTTTGTCCAGGGAAGTTGTCAGCCAGATAGTGGGGCTATGGATGAGTTGTGCCAATGAAATAGAAAATTAGACCTTATTACTATTTTTGGAAAATAACCCCTGTTCTCTGCCAGGTACTTTTTCTTGCTGTTTATGTAAAAGCCTTCTGAAGAGCCAGAAGTATGGCATAAATTCAAGTTTATGAATCATTACTGATGCTTTATAGAGGTACTATCAAGGTGGCCCACTGCTGAGTTGACCTGCCTCTTCTTTCTGTATGAGGTTCTAATTCCTGTATCTTTGTTCAGTCTGTATTTCTCAGAATAAATTGCTTATTGCCTTGAGCTCAGCATCATGAGTCTTGAAGGCAGAACTTCAATAACAAATAAGTCCTCCTGGTAAGGTAAGGGGAAATAAATTTTTGAGAGCACTTCTCAATTTGCTTCTCAAAGAGGTTTTTTAGAAAGTAGGAGATTCTGTTTTACCTATTCACATCAACAAGCTTATTTTGGCCTTACTCCAGAAGGAAATAATTGAAACACTAGGCAGTGGCTTTCTAAGTAGTCTGGAGCTTGATTGATGGATTTGTAGCCCTTAAGCAGGCTTTAGAGACTAAGGCATCCCTTCTGCCTGTGTTACGGCTTACTGACCAGAATTTTTAGGAGTTCAAAGGTTGGACTTGATAAAGTTGAAGATATCTTGAAATGTCTCTCACCTTTCTTCTTTAAACAGAGGTGCGCAGAAGTTGGCTGCAAAGATGGAGCTGATAAATAGGGCAAGAAATAATGGGCTTAAATTGCAAAAACAAAAGATTAGGCTAGACCCAAGGGAAAAAAACCCCAACATAATTACTGAGATCTGTAGTGCCAGTGCAGATTGCCCAGGAATGTGGCAGAATCTCAGTGTTGGAGGATTTTCAGAATAAGTTAGACATCCAGCAGCATGGTGTAACTACAGGTTATCCTCCTGTGGGGCTGGGAATAGGCTGACTGGGATCATCTCCACCTGTGTCTCTTGTGGTAAGTGCTCTTGTACAGTTGTTATGGGATCACCATTGTCTTACAGCTGAAAAGTAGCTCTTGAGGTCTGACCTAGAAAGAGAGACCTGATCATACTGTCTCCTGACTTCTTTCCCTCCAGAGAAACTTTTTCAGTCTGAAGTGGTCTCTTGGCTACTAGAGCTCTTGCCGTGCTGTTCAGCTTTCCAGTTTAACCAGCTCCTTTCAGCTAAACAGAACCTTCTTTAGGTGTCAAACCGTCTCTGTTTGTTCCAGTCCTTCACAGAGCCAGAGGGACCCTGAACAGGCCCTGGCTTTTCCACTGAATCATGGCTCTACATTTGAGATTCCTAGCTCCATTTTACTGGTCTTAGTATCCCCTCTGAGTATCTGAGCGCATGGTAATGATAGAGTATGTCAGGGATGCTGTGGAGTAGCCATGAAGAGCTCTGCCTGTCACTGGCTCACCTGGAAAGAGGAGCAGAAATGCTGCTTCTGCCTGGGTCCTTCCCCTGCCCCCATTCCAGCTGGGCTGCTCTCCTCGCTCTGGAGCAAAGCTGTCCCCGATGCTCGGAGCAGCCCAGAGTAGATACACACAGCAGATGTGGTGCTGCACTCCTTGCTTTGTGGGTCTGTGCTGTGTTTTGGCTTAATTTTGCATTCCCTCCCGTGCACCTGAGATCCTTGGCAGATGTATCTCAGCTTGTTGAAAGATGGTCCCCTTATGCCAACAGAGACCTTCTCTTTGCATCCAGGTTGGTTTTAATGTGGAGCACATGTGCTCACTTACAAGTTGAATAAACAAGTAACTCCTGAGGAGATATTGTCTGCTCAGGTGCAGTCCTATATCTGTTAGGATGTGGAGAAGGGATATTAAAATTGTTTACGAGGTCAGAGCTATAGTGAGCCTTGCACCACCTTTGAGTTACGATATCATTACCTGAGCTGCGGGAACCAAGAAATAAAACCATTTACTGTGAAATATGAGGAGTGCTTATGATTTTGAAGTATAGAGAGGAAGAAAAATGTGCATTATGTCCTAGTACTTTTTTTTTTTGTTTTGTTTTGGTTTTGTTTTATTGCAGGGGTTTGTTTTTGCTTACTGGTGACACACATAGAATTGGTACGGCATTTGCTAATAATGTTTGTGCTAGAGAAATGCTCCTTTTACTAGTTCATTTCTTTTTGGGTCACGCTTGGAAAAATGTTCCTTCCTAAAAGGAATAAATTATTCAAGTTTATGTAAATAAGCATGCTATTATTTATCTACCTGGTACCTACACTGTTGCAAGTCCAGTCAATTGTTTTCATTTACCACGCTGTGTTTCCTGTCCTTTCTGCGAACAGGTTTTTTCTGCCCTGGAGTAGGAGCCATTATGATGTTCATGCCATATGAAAAGTTAAACCTAAAACATTGATGGAATAGAACAGAGATTGCTGAAGCAATATTGATTAAGCTGATTATTCTCAAACAGATGAGAGTAGCTAGCAGCTTACATCTGTTGTGAGACCCACTAGCAGTCTTTCAAAGACTGAAAGCAGTTGATGCTCTATATGTAGCGATTTATCAAAACATATTTTGACAGTTTTTGTATTGTCCTGTATAGGTGCTTGTCTCATAAGTCACTTTTGTGGAATTAAAGAACGCTATTATGAAGTTATGTATCTGCAGAGTGGGAAAGAAATTAAAAGCCATGAACAAGAGAGAAGAAAATGTAGGTGTAAAACCAGAATTGAATGTGGTTTATCAAACAGAAAGATGTGCTCTGGACAGCAGGAGAGGCAGCAGAGATTGTCCTGAGAGAAACTGAGAGACAACTGCCATGCAGTAAACCAGTATTTAGCAAAGTTAACTTTCAGTTTCTTCAGAAAGTGGATTTTGTGGTCTTGCTGGTCTGCTGTTATGTCAATGACTTGCATCAAAACTTCCTCGAGTCAGAACATCTGTTGCGGCCAATGGAAAGATTCCTCTTGGCTTTAATGTGCTTTGGATCAGGCCCAAAATGCAAATAGTTTTTCTCTCATCCTTTGAAGTCTTTAACATTTCATGGTCTCCCTTATGTTATTGGTAATTTGCACCAGAGGTATTTTGCATGCAAATGAAATTTTGGCAGTAACAATGACTGCATTGGTGAATATGCATGTAGGTGTATCAGTAAAGCAAATTTTACTTTTCAGTGTATCAAACTAGAAATTTCTTTGTAACAGTGAGTTGTGCACAGTATCTACAGCTGCAATCAAATGTATTGACAAATGCATGTAAAAGACTGCATAAAACTGTCAAAGTACATTTTGATACATCTGTATAGAGCCAATTGATTTTTCTCTTTTTTTTTGTGGCTTGTGCACGTTAATACATGTTTTCTGTATGAAACTGGCATTTGTCACTAACTTCTTAAAGCACTGTAGATGTCATAAATTTAAATAGTGTAATTGAACATGAATTTACTATGGATTTATTTACCAGATCAAAGAGTAACTTCAACCTACAACACTAATTTTGTTTGCTAATATAAACCCTGAGCCTAGGGAAGCGCCAGAGAAGGACTGTTCCTCTGAATTATGTGCATGTGAGCAAATCACTGGGATTTTAGTTTTAATAAAAATGGAAGTATATTTTTTAGCTGAGAGATCATGCTGATTTTAGTATAAATATTTTGAAGTTTCCTAGAGTCATAAAGTCTGTTGTGGTGTTCTCATAGGTGTCTACAATACCAAGGCAATAAAATATGACAAGTTTACAGTGACCCTGTTTACCTTACATTAGGAGCTCACTTTCTCATGTGAGGTGGGTGCTTTGCTCCCCAGTATCTGCCCAGTAAACCTTGCTTGAAAAACACTGAGCCCTAATGAGGGCAGCATCTTCTCATCGTGGGTTGCCACCTGCCCTGACCACTGGGATGCTCTTCCCCATTTAAATGTCATCCTTTCTCGCTCATCTGCTTAGTTTCATCTGGTCCTGACCCAGCCATTCCTGCCTGAGCCCTCATTTGCAGAGCAATCCTGCTGAATCCCAGCAGGCTGAGCTGAGGTCTCATCCCCTGGGGCCTCAGCCCTTCCTGCTTCCCTGCTCCCTGCGGCAGCTGGCCCTACCTGTCCTGGCTGGGCTGGCTGTACTTCAAGGGCACAGCCAGCCAGTGCCTGGGAGGAGAAAGGGAAAAACAATTTGTGTTTCTAATTGCTCTAAGATATGATTATGAGCATCTTTCCACAGAAAAAATGTCTGCTAAATAGAGTATTGCAGGACGGGCTTGTCGGTGCTGTTGCTGTTGGGAGATCACCGTGTATGACTGGAAATGTAAAGAGTTAGTCACTCCTCTTGTACCCCAGGCTGTTATTTAAAGCTCTTGCTGGGAATGCCATTGCAACAGGGAGGGAGTAGCAGGAAGTAAGGGCTGGGGTCAACAGTGGCGTTTCCCGAGCGGTGAGAAAGGATGTGTCAGCTGAGCGGAGGTGGCGGTGCCCAGAGTCCTCACCTGAGCTGCAGGGATGGTGCTCACGGCAGGGCTTGGCTGTGGGAGCTTCTCTCTGTTTCCTTGCAAGAAAGAAGCACATAAATAAACAAAACCTGAACGGGGTCTTTTGTAGAATTATATGCGATTGCCCAGCTCATAAAAAACACATAACACCAAAAATACATGTCTGTTGTCAGTGGAAAGTCTTTAAAGGAAAGAAGGGTCTTTCTGGTTCTCTGTGTTTAATTTTGTGTTGATTTAACCAAGTTTCATTTTGAGAAAGAGGAAAGGCAATGTGAGGGTGCCTTAAGGAAGCATAAGGGGAGGTAGCATTGCAAGTCACAGTATGTTGCTGGTGGCTTTACTGGGACAAAGTCTGGCAAACTGATGTGCTTAAGCTACTGAGGATAGCAAGGGTTTGACTAACACTAGTTGTGGTCCAGATAATACGGATGGGAATAGAAGGAAAGGAGTGGGGCTATGGACCAGGCTCTGCTAAAGAGTAGATTTGGAGGTGCTGTAGACCATGCCTTTTCCCACGGGGCTGCTCTCAGCCCGAAGCACCCAGAGCCTTGCTGAGTCAGCCCCTGCAGTCCTAAGGGCAAGTACAGAGGGCTCAGCAGGCTCTATGGCCCTGAGAAGCCAGTGCCAACCAGCACACAGCAGAAGCAGCCCGAGGCTGCCCCATTGAATCCTGGAGCCCCGGGCTCCTTGAGCAATCTCCAGCTTCAGAGGGCACCGCTCTGATGCCTCCAGTTGCTTGTACTGCTGGGTGGTGCCTGAGCCAGGCTTGACTTTCCCTCCTCAGCCTTGCTTCAGGTGTGTCTTGGGGCACAGCCTCAGGAACGGCTTCAGGAGAGCAGGAGGGAGGGGTGCAGTGGCATCTATGCAAATCCTCTGCTGCTTTGAGCTCCTCTGTTCCAACCTAAGCTGGGGAAGTTTGTGCTTCATGAGTCGTTCCATTTGTTTAAATATGCTGCTTGTATTTTTGGCAGGCAGGCGGGGTCCCAAATTATTATGTAGCATGGACTCTTTAATATCATGAATTTGAGGGCTAACTGTGATATGAGCTGCATAAGGAGAGAGTAAGAGCTGCTTCATTCCTGGCAGAGGCTTGGTGGTGGATATTGTCAGGGAGTGTGTTGGTGGTGGATATTGGCAGGGAGTGTCTAGTTAATTTTTGAACTCTCTTACTCCATCCAAAGTTAAAAGCTGATCCCAAACTGCTGATGACATCTACCATCTAAAACTAGGTGGTTAAATCTCAACCCATCAGCTTTGGTGGTTAAAGGGCATTGCTCAAGCCATGCTGTGACACCCAAGCATGCTTGAAATTCACCTCACAAACGTGCTGTTGTGTTCCTGATTCACTGCCACCCCTCTAAAGAGTCAGCAAGTGACAGTCGGTGCAGTGAGAGCTGGGCTCTGTCTGAATTAGCATTCCGAAATGTGTGAGGTATTGCCCAATTAATATACTCTGCATTACCTAAGACCATCAACAGCCTCTTTTGTGAGGGCCAAAGTTGTCTTTATAAAGAAATAATCCAAAGATGTGTTTAAATATGCATGGAATGCGTATTGGTTATTTTAAACACTAAAAAAGCCTTGTTATCTGGGAGACCAAGGACAGTTGTTTTATTGTATTGAGTCTTTCTTACAACATCTTTGAAACTTTTCAGCTGGGTACAAGTCTAGAATGAGAATGTTCTCTTAAGGCTGAATCACATCAAGTTGTAAGCAGTTTTCTATTGGCAGTGCAGAGGGCAGGATGGAAAGAGGAGGGTTGTCCATCCATTAATGAGACAGGTTTAAATTGTAGAAATTAGGGGTTTACATGGTGTTTGTTCCCTTCTGCAGTTCGAGGCGGGGGTTGTTTGGTTAGTTGAATTTTTGGTTTTTGTTCTGTTGTTTTTTTTTTTTAACCCACTGGAGAATCATTCCAGGCTTTTTTTCACTGCCAGGAGGGATGTGCTTTGCCTCTAGGATGTGAGTAACAGTGCCCGCTTAATTGTCTTTAGAGGGTGGGATTGATAAAGCAGCACACACTGTGCAGACTGTGCAGTGCTGATAGCTGGCCTCTGGCCCGAACAGGGACACCTGATGGAGCCAAACTCAGACATCCTGTGGTGCACAGATCTGGTTTCTTGTGAGGCTTCTCAGTACACAGCCCTTGGCTCTGCTTCTCCTGCCTTACAACTTCTCTATCAGTAAAACCCCACTAATGATGAGAATTTCGATTTGCTACTTAATTTTATGGTGATATCAAGGTGAGGAGACTCAGGCCATGCATTATGAGGGTGGTTTTATGAGAGCAGTGATCAGGCTGTTGAGTCATTACATCTACTTTACACTTTGGATTTTAATTGCTTTATGGAGCTTGTTAATTTTTGTTTAGTTTGCCAGTAGCTTATGAGGGATAGCTGTCTTTATCAAAAACTGCCACCAGCTCTTTAATCACTACTTCTCTATGGTAGCACAGTTCTTAGAAACACACAGGCAGGATTTTATCCCAGGTAGATATTACATTGTGGCTTCAACAATACCACTGTGTTTTATTTTGGCTTGTTTTCTTCTCTCAGTTGCTAGGAACAGATAACACTCGGAACAGTGTGAGTAATAATCAGAACTTCCTAAATATCAACTAATGTGGGAGATAAAACTACCCAGGTGACGTATTTGTAAGTGCAAGCAGTAATAAAGCCATATGAGAAGTCATTATCTCCACATTCTTTAAATAATTTGTTGAGACGTATATTGCTGTTTATTTAAAATACCCTTAGTACAAAACTCCTGGGAATACCAGTTAGACCATGGTATGCAAGTCTCTCTGTGTGGGGGTTTCCACGGGCAGCTGTTCTTTGACCTTGCCCTACATGAGGAGTTTCAGGCTTTCATTTCTGGATTACCGACCATCCTCTCTCAGTATCACATATTCACCTTAGCTTTCTCAAAATGCAATGGCAAATCAGATTGCATTAATGGAAAATGCCATGGCCTAGAAAACAGCTTTTACTGCTGACAGAATGAGCTGATGAAGTCTGGGCTGGTAAGGTATGCTATTTTTGACTGTGAAAAGTAGCATTTTCTGAAGGTTTGCTGAATGCAGTAATGTGATTTCATGTTCCTCTTTGTTAGTCATCTCTAGCTGCTGGTGATGGTAATGGATGTTGTTAATGTTCAACATTTAATCAGCTAAGGTATGTGTCTGCTTTTCTTTCTCAAAATTTGCAAGGATTGTTATCAGCTTTGTGTATTTTCTAAGAAGTCAAAAGCAGCTCAAAGAAGGTGAACAGAGGTCTGCTAAATCTATTTTAGAAGCCCGTGAGTACAAATGAATGATTATGTGAAAAGAATTCAGTCTTCCCTCTGACTAAAGAGGTGCTTGCAGTAACTGTTGGCTTGCACTGTCTTCCTCCAACCTTGCCATGACCATTTAGTGAGGTCTGATTCAGACTAATTCCCACAATCGGTAGGTTTTATTCCCCACTGAGGCTGGAATATTTGGATGTCTGTTCAGACACAGAGTTTACTTTCTAATTAGCACATCAAGTGCTTTTTTTTTCCCTGGGTTTTTTCTTTTCTTTTTTTTTTTTTTTTTCCTGAGGGCCACCACCTTTTCTCAATTCCGGGCAGGGGTATTTTNAAGTGCTTTTTTTTTCCCTTGGTTTTTTCTTTTCTTTTTTTTTTTTTTCCTGAAGGCCACAACCTCTGTTCCAATCCGGGCAGGTGTAATTTCACAGGCACTTTATCATGGCTCATACCTCAAGCATCCGGACACGCCTTTCTGATTGTCATTCGAATCCGCCTGTCACTGCCTCTGGCATTTGCTGAGTTCACGTTTCCATGTGATTTACTGCAAAACATTTTGTTTAACGAGTCACTAACACACACTGACAGGGAAGTCCCCTTCAAGAAGCTGAACTAATGATAGCCTTCATCTTTGCTTTCTTCAGGTAGACGCTAAAAAATCAATCTGTTGGTATCCGTGCTTTAGACTTGGCACTTGTGAAGAATTCTTGAAACTTGGAAACTCTGACCTTGAGTCGTGAGTGGTTTGAATTGCAAATGTTCTTTGTCATGGGCTCTGTGTGTGTAACAAGGTGGAGGAGCTCTGAGGCAGCACCTGTGCTCCCCAGTTTCAGAATTTCCAGTGCAATTGGGTTATGAGTCAGCAGCAGCTCTCTGAGTGTTCAGGTAACTCCTGAGGTGTCTGGATGCTGAGGCTGCTCCTTGACGGCATTGCTGGGAAACCTTTTAATGTACCAGAGCAGCTGCTCTTTCTTCTGGCTCTGGCTTCTTTGGTGCATGTCTGAATAAAGTCACTAAGTGTTTGCAATACCAAAACGCACTTAACGTTGACAAAAATGATTCATACGGGTCTTATAAAAGATTCCTTATCTCCCATGATGACTTGGGTAGAACAGCAAAAATAGTTTTAAGTGTCACATTCACAAAACATAAGCAAATGCATAAGCATAAAATATAGCAAAGAAACCATCTCCCCTCTTCCCCCAGTTGGTTGCTGATCTCATGTATTTGAGGCTCTGCCTGGCACAGTGCAGATTTACTGATCCATTAGTGGTTGCTGTTTGGCTGCACCTTCACGTAGGAAAAATATGTCTAGAAAATAAACTTGGCACATCAGACATGCCATAACTAATTCATTGCAGCCAGCACATTTCCTCCTGTTCTGCTTAACTGCCTCGAGTTTTGATTATGTACAAATTTAATGGTTTGGTTCTGCTAGAAAATCTGGGGTTTGTTTATTTAAATTTATATTTCTTAATGAATGCATGCAAGAGAAAGCGCTAAGTAATTACAAGTGAGGAACATGGAAAGCTACTATGCTGAGCTGAGCATTAGTTTTTTAAAGTACAGGCTCTCCTATGTTTTTTTAATAGTCTAATAAAAATTTTGGTAAACGAGTAATGAAGTGCTTGCAAATTCAAGCAGATGGTCCCTGAAGGACTCCTTGCTGGGGCAACCTAACAAATCCTCTGGGAACTCAGTTTTGCTGGCTGAAGTCAGAGTGCAAGTAACCCTTCTGTGGGGTGGGCGCACAGGGGAAGAGGCTCTGGCAGCCATGCTGGGGCTGCTCTAGAGGATTATCCATCTGTAGCTGTAAGGTGCCTCACTGTATGAAACCCAACAGTCAGAGGAACACCAGGAAGACAAATCAAGTTTTGCAAGTTATTTTTTTCTATTTTGGGAAGAACCTACTGGTAGTTGACAGAGGCAGAGAGAAAAAGAGGAAAAAATCCATTTCTGCCTCAGGTCTTCTGTCTTGGCTGAAGGTAGGAGTGGAGGTTACTCTGTGACTTGGGGATCTCTTGAAGAGTGAGAAATATATGCTGAAAACAGATTGTCTTCCATACCCAAGTAAATTTGTTTAACTTGTGCAAGATCACTTGTCAACAGCATTTTAAAACCTCACTCTCCTAAGCTATCTTAGATACAATTGGGATGTTGGTGATAGCATTTTGTTAATTGTTGAGGCAAAATTAAGTCTTGATATGGTTTAGTGAGAGTAGATAAAGTAGTGCTCATAAGAACTCCGAGCTGATAAGTTATCGTATCAGGAAGAGTGCGAGGTGATCAGGACGGATGTGAGTCACGTGCCAGCTCCAGCCTCGCCACCAGATTTCTTCACTGGAGTAAATTTTTGTGGCCTGGACTGAAGTCAGTGGTGCTTTTGGCCATTTCTAAATAGCTCCATGGCTGCCACAATTAATTTATTATCTTGCACTAATTTACGTATCATGTAGCTATTTGAATAAATAGCTCTGTCATGTCAACCATGGGGGCCTCTGAGCCAAAATGGAATGTTATTGCTGAGTTTATTTGCCAGTAGTTTTGTTGGAGACAGATGCTTTTCCAGATTAGAAGCAAAACTGTGTTTATTTTGTCACTTTCTCCTAATTAGCAGCTGTACAACATCCAGCAGGAATTCAAAGGGAAGCTTTCCTTCTTGTGTGTCACCATTGCCAGGGTGAAGGCTCTGTGGGCTAGGCTGTGTCCTGACCTATATCCCAGTCTGGGGACTGTGTGTGCCCTCTGGGTACCTGCTCTGGTGACCAGGGCTGCAGGAGGCTCGGGGCAATGTGGCAAAGCCCCACTGGGGATGGGGCTAGCATCCTGGGATCTGCATGGAGAGAGGGAAGAAACCCCTCTATTTGTTCATCAGCTCTGTCTGTCATTAACCCAGTCACCTGAGAAGTCTTTATTTGCTTTAGCAGCTGGCTCAGCTGTGGGCTCATTCCTCGTGCTGGAGCTGGTCTTGTCTTCAAACTGTGTTATCATGCCATGGTTTGTGCCTCCTGTAGCGCCCAGAGTATGAGCTCTGCCTCCCATGGGAGCAACAGGCACCTCCACCATGTAGTGGCCATGTAGGGCACTGTGACTTTGCTCTGGTACAGGTGGATTCACAATCTGGATGCTTCCCCTGGAGCAAGTTAGAGAGCTCTGCCATCCTCTCATAATTCATCATTTCCACTGCTCGCTGGTGTGTCTGCTGAGAGCCTCCCTGGAACTGTCTGGCAAAGACTAAGCTGGGAGAGAAGAGAACTATCCCAGATATTTTTGGTCATGCCTGGCATCAGCTTCTTTTCCCCAGGACTTTATTTAACTTCAGATACTCTTTAATTTACTTTCTCATACAAAGGGAGACTTTCTGCTGAACTTTTGAAGAAAAACTTGGCCTAAAGTATTCATTAAATGGCTGCCTCCATAAAAACCCCTACTTCAGAATTTTACCAGGTGATACGCCCATTGCACAACTGGGCCAAATCCTGTACTCCTGGAGCAGCAGCTGTGTTGTAAATCTGTGGGTTGTCTGGACCTGGAAGACGTTTGGGCAGAGCTCTGATATAAAGATACCATACATCTTAGGAATTCAGGATAGCAGAGTATTTAAAAGCTAGTTCAGCTCAAATTGTAAGTCTTCTTATCCAGAACCCTCACCAGCCACTCAAAAAACTGGTCTCTCTCTCTGGCTCTTCTTTTTCTGAACCTCTTGCTTGCTGGGGCTGTGACAGCAGGTCCTTCAAATCAGCCTCTGTACATCCAGTGCCTTTCCCTCACTCTGCAGGGATGCGTGAGGATGAAGGGGCACTGAGCACAGGCCTGGGGGAGACATCTGCTCTCTGCAGAGCACGTGCTGATGCACCAGAGTGGTGGGAGGCATTCTGAGTGCACCTGAATGGGGTCAGCAGCGAGAGCTGCTTTCCTTCTCCTTCTGGATTGGCGCAATGCCACTCCTGGCATATCCTTCAGGATGTCATGATACACAACTTTACAGGGGTTCTGCTGGGCTGGTGTTTCTATTGGTGACCTAACAGACTGAGCTTCAGAGCCATTTTCTCCTGAGGTAATTCCCTGTCTTGCTTTTATTTATTGATGATAAAAGACTATCACAGATAAATAAGCATGTTCTCACTTGACTTGATAATTTACATGGCATTGCTGAAGGTGATTTACAGTTTATACATGGAAAGGATTTGCTGATCTCATTAATAACTTTCCAAACATCTAGATAAACACGCTATTGCTCTGAATCAAATGAGCATGAAACAGCCAAGGTATTCACCTGCAAGGGCTTCTGGCACTCTGCTCTTTCCCAGACAACAGAAGTTTGACAAAAGAATGTGGGAACTGCCAAAACGCATTTCTCCTCACAGCCACCCAGATCACCTTAAGGTGGGAGATTTCAGCTATTCTTGCTAAATTATTCTTCTCTATTGGAAGGCTTGTTGACAGAAGATTCCCAGCTCTTTGATTTTTAAATAGGGGCTGTATTTCACATCTCTGAGCCTGCAGCCCATGCAGGTATTTTGCTGCATCCTCTTGAACATCCTGCCAAAGTCTGAGATGCAAAAGAGCAGGTAAACAATCTCCACAAGCTTTCTCCATCAAGGCTGTAAAAGGAGAGTTGAGACAGCTCTGGGTATTCCCTGCTGTGCCAGGTTGTGGGCATGATTTGTTTCATCAGAAATAATCACCTCCTCTTGTTTTATGGGCATCTTGTTATCTGGAGATCTCCAAGTGCTCTATTGCTTAATTAAACCTCACAACAGCTTTTAGATGTATCTATTGTGAATCTTATTGCCACTTTCCAAGTGGATAAACTGAGGCAGGGATATTGAAGCTTACTCTCTGGCTGTCTGTGTAGTTACACCCCTCAATTTAGGGGCACAAAGGAGCAGCCCTGCTTTCTCTTCCTCCACTCCCTGCTTCTTTCATGCCATTTGCTCCTGTGAGAGGGTTATCCGTAACATGGGAATCTCCCATGATCTGCAGAGAGATGAGCTGGAAGTTAGTGAGCAGAAGGTGAGGCCAGACCAGCTGGGAGGAAAATGAATGATTTTTCCTCTTTAAGACTGTGATACACACTGATATGTCCATGAATGCCAGAGGCAGGTCAGGCAAGCTGTTCTCAGCCTCTGTGGCAGAGCCAGGAGTTACACCTGTCTTGGTCCCCCATGTAGCTGTGAGATCGCGCCTCGTTGTGAAGCTTCAGGCTGTTTGTGAGAACAAATGTGGAAGAATAGCTTCCAGATGGCTCCTGGCATGTTTGGGGGTTTGTAGGTTAGCCCACTGAGGGGCGCATCTCCTCTCCTGGCGGTACTCAGGAGAGGAATGAACAAAATCCTGAGTAATGTGCTCTATGGGACCCTGCCTGAGCAGAGAGGTTGGAATAGAGAACCTCCTGTGGTCCCTTCCAACCTTACCCATTCTGTGAAACTTCAGCTCGATTTTCATATCTAGGAGAGAGTTGTGGGGGGAAAAAAGAATCTAGGGAAATCCTGGGTGGTTTGAGTCTTCCTCTTCCTCCTTCAGAACCTCTTTGGTAACAGATGCCAGGATTATACAAGGGTGCACCTGCATGTGCCTCAAGTCCAGCACTTGTGAAAAGGTGTGATCTGTGTAGAATAGAGAAACATGCAGCTCGAGCAGAGTAAGGGAGAAAAGGACAAACAATTGAGCTGCTGTTTTCCTCTTGCTAAGTTGAGCTTTGTGCTAAATTTTGCGTTGGTAACGAGCTAAAAGTGGTCGTGTGCTCCAAATAGCAAAGGGCAAAGAAGAGAGAAGCAACTCATCACTGTATGACCCTCTCTAAAGTGTCGTGGGTAATCAAGTGTGAAGTACTTAATGGATCATGATTTGCATGCCACTATTTTGATTGATGTACTACTTAGTAGAGGTTTGATAGTTTTTTACAGTGGTGTTGATGGGAGTCCCTCAGAAGCAAAGGTATTTAAAAGATGTGTAGATGTAGTACTTAGGGACATAGTTTGGTGGTGGACTTGGCAGTGCAGAGTTAGTGTCTGGACTCGGTTTTTTCCCAACCTAAATGACTCTGTAAGCACCTCGTCTATTTTCTTTAGTGCTGGAGAGAGCCAAAGCAGTGTTTTTTTGAAGCCATTGTATTCCCAGCATCTTTGTTAAACAGTCAAAAATAGTGCAGAGTTGTTATCTTGCATAGACCCGGATCTCACCAGAACTGTCTATATTTAGGCATCTTCCAAAACCTTTGTGTCAAGCAATTCTCTGGGGAGACCAAAATAGCTTTTTTTTTTTTTGTTGTTTATATATAATGTCGTACAGCCATCTAGAGAGGATGTGATGATTAAACCATATTAAGACATCTTGCTATAGCTCTGGACATAGGAGGTTTAATTGTGTTCCAGGCTGCTCACAGTTAAAGCAAGAATAAAAAAAGCCCAGAAAAACACTGTAGTTTTTAGTTGGCTGGCATGACGTGGCTCCACCACACTCATGATACAAGTTCAAACAGTAGCAGAAAACATTACAGCTATGCCGGGTTCTGCTGTGGAGTGAAATTCCACTTGCACAAAAGAGACAGCATTAAAGGATTTAAGCGCAGGATCAATCCTCAAATTCTTGACAATAGACAATTTGTTAGGGGGTATTAATGTAATAATTATTTCAGCCAACTTGCAATGTCTCATTAGCCTGCATAAAATACAAGCACTTTTAAAATAACTGGGGATAACGTGTTAGATGCTCTATAATACATTACAAGTACACTCTTTACAAAGTCCAGGACCTTGAGCTGATGCTTGTGTTAGGAGCAAATAGACATTTTAAACAGTAATGTCAGAGCTCTGTGTTGGGCCTTTCTGTCTTAAAGTGCTCAAGCTGATACTGTGCTCTATCACAGACTTATCTAACTTTGGAGGTTTAATTGCCTTTCTACAGAGTTGTTAAGATTTAGGAGATGAGAGATAATCCCAGGCTGGCTGGACAGTGCTTTTGAGATACAGATCTCTGTTCTCATCAGTGCTTTTACACCACTGGGGAGAGAAGCTTGTAAGCAGGTCTCCTGACAAGAGGATTAGGGCTTGTTAATGTGGAGATTCAGGCCAATTAATCAGCTTTCACTGGAGTATCATAAAACTTCAGTGGGATTTTTTTTTTTTTACTGTAAAATATAGTTGCTATAGAACAAAACCCACAATTTTCTGTAGTTTTTATAAAAAACTCCCACCTTTATGTCTTAGGTTTGCTTGAAAATCTGTTAGTTTTGTGATTCTCCTTGTGCTACTTCTGTTCAAGGGAATCCATCAACTTGTTTTTCTAATTGAGTAATTATTTGAAACTGATTAGTTGACTCATCCCTTAAATCTCACAGCTTGTATAAAGGTGATTAAACTTTCAAAGTTAGATGAGGTCTGTGATAGAGCAGAGTGACAGGCTGAGCACTCTGAAGCTCAGAACATCTGAACACTTGGCCCAGGCAGCAGTGTTTTAAAGATGCCCTTAGCTCTTGGGTCAGTGTGCTGGCAGTGTTGGTGCTCTCTGTTCCCAAAAAGGACACGGCTGCTCCAGCGCTGTTTGCGAACAGAGGGAGCTTTATCATACCCGGGCATCTGTTTATTCTTTAAATACCTGTAAAAAGTGAAAATGCAAACAGTGCTGTGCCAAGTCCCCAGTTCAGCAGCACATTCCTCTTCGTTAAAGCACTTAAACGTGAAGCTGTGTGTGCTTTTAGTGCTCTGCTGCCTGGAAGGAAGGGACGTGTCCCTGTGCCACTGCGCAGGCACAGTGTCCCCAATGCTTCCCGCTGGTGGCCATCGGCTGCTTTGCTTGCCACTGCCAGTCCTAGCAAATATCTTCCTGTAGAGAGCAGAGCAGGTTGGGATTTTCATTCCTCGTGGAAAGTGCTGACTTCTCAATGAGAAAGGATTTTTTTTTTTTTTGGTGGTTATTTTCAGTCACAATTTTTTTCACCTAGTCCTTGCATTTTTAACTTTCTATTTTTATTTTAATTTCAGACAAAAACCCAGTGCAGCAAATGTTCTGTCCAGGGGCTGATTTTCCTTGATGAGATTTTCCAGCTGTTCCCCTTGGTGCAGGGCTGGAAGCTTTGTGTGCTGGCAGGGTTGACAGAGCTAACGTGAGATCAGGGCGCTGTCAAAGACAGGAGTGAGCATGATGTGGGAAATGTCAAGCTTATCCCCAACTATTCCCCCTGACTACCACAGCTGTAGCAGAGAAGAGGGTTGCATAGATAAGCTATTATTATTAATACATAGAAATATGAGTTTTTAAAATTTGTATATTTTTAAGAAGAGGGTTTTTTTTAGCAGTTGAGATCTATCGGCTATGTAGCAAACTTCAGAATGATTCTTAATAATTTTTAAGAATAAAAGCTAATTTTTCATTTTTGACTTTTCTGTGTATATACCTATTAAACTTAATATATGAATTGTACATGTATGTAATTTTTTCATTTATGGTTTTGACTATCTAGTTTCTTTAGAAAAAGGTGGCTGATAAAGCAGGTTTCAGCTTTTGAAATGATTACGTTATCAGCATAATTATATTTCTTTTGCATGAGGTGCAAGTTGGTTTGAAATATTTCTGTAGAAGGCAAGCAAAGCATTTTTCTGTGTATAACTGCTGCTTAGGAGTGGCACTCCAAACCCACAAACTCTGTCCCTGCCGAGAGGATTTGGCAGTGTGGCCATGCCAGCAGTGCCGTGGGTCTGTGCCCGCAGTGTGCAGTGCCCAAGTGCATGGCAAAAACATCTGGCAATTGGCTCTGAGGGCTGTGCAAAGCAAAGGATACCCAGGCAAACAGGACCTCCTTGGCTGGGATTAATAGGCCATTCTGGTTCTTGTATCATACACCTGGGAGTTTTGTTAGTGCCTGTAGCTCTCTCTCGAACAGATTGCCGGATCAGATGTCCTGTCCTGTTGTGCTTGTGCCCTTTGCTGAGCTGGAGACTTCATTTCTTGTGGTTTGTTTCCCTGGATTTCATGTATATTAAAAAAAAAAAAAAAAAAA
>VZTH01004217.1:212877-311176 GCA_013397815.1 Aleadryas rufinucha | reverse complement strand
AGTAAAAAAAAAAAAAAAAAGAAATTAAAGCTCTAGAATTCAGGTCAGAAGATTTTGGCTTGTTCAGGAATTTTATCAGGAGGGCAGTGAAGAAGCCCACATGGGCTGGTGGGTTTTAAAGGACAAGCTGCTGCAAGCACATGCACAGCAGCTGCAGAAGGTAAGGGGGGTGTTGCAGAAGGCCAAGGTGGATGGGCAGGGAGCCCTTGGCACAGCTCAGACACACAAGAGAAGGACTCAGGAGGATTCTACAGTCCAGCCATTGCCAGAGGATGCAGAGGAGGTGTTAGAAAAGCCAAAGCTTGGCTGGAGTTTGACTGGTGTGGGATATGAAGGACACCAAGGAGACCTGTTCCTGCAGGCACCAAAAGGAAGGCTGAGGAAAACACGGTCGCAGTGCTCAGTGGGGGAGGAGACCTAGTGACCAAGGGCATGGCAGAGGTACTGAATGCCTTTTTGTCTTGGCTTTCTCTGCTGAGGTTGGCTGTCTGGCCCTCCAGGTCCAGCAGAGTCTGTGAAAGTGAAGGGTTACAGGAGAGGACTGAGTACAGAGGAACTTCAGTGAAGTGGACCTGATGGGATGTGCCTGATGGTGCAGAAGGATTTGGCTGATGTCAGTGCACTGCCATTCCCTGCTGTCTTTGACAGGCTGTGGCAATGGACATCTTGCAGTTAGCAGTGAGTGCCTCATCCCTTTCCTTCCTGAGTATTCAATTCACCTTGGATGGTGATGGTGATTTGTTTCCACACCAAAGATCGCTCCAGCTCCTCACTTCTTTTAACTTCTTAAACTGAAGTAGGCAGTTGAATTTCTAGTCTCTCCAAATAAAAATTTGGCCACCTCTCAGTGAGGTGATCATCATGTCTCCATGGATTCACATCAGGCAAGGTACTCTTGGATTGCCAGAGGTGAGTCCTGCTGTGACTGGCATCACAGGATCAGTCCCCAGCCTTACATCAGCAATCCACAGCACTAGCTGCAGACCTGTAGTCAAGTTAGTTACACTGGGGAAAAAAATAACCAAAGATTCTAATTTTTTTTTTTTATGGCTGTTCAGATTGGGTGTGTGAAAAGCTCTTCCACTTGGTTTATGCTGCAGCTTTGCAAAGGAGGCCTGAGTGCTTAACCTGCCAGGGTACCTGCATGTACAGGTCCAGTGGGTTGGATACTCAAAGTTTGGATTTCAAATCATACTACGTTTATGTTCCAAGGTCCCTTTACTTCTGTTTTGAACATGCTGAGTTTGTACCCAGTCGTGGAGTAAAAGTGCTCTGCAGTCAAACAGTCTAGACTCTTTCCCCAGTGGGATTGTGTTTGTGTTTCTTTGTGTCACTCGTGCATCAAAAATACATGCTTTGTGTGTAGAAATACTGGTTTTCTCATCAGAGATACGAGTTAAAGATGGGGAGCTCCTTTTTATGTATAGCAACAGTACAGTCATTATTAACAGGAGGCAAAGATCTTACAATGTGAACATCAAAGGAATCTGACGTTATTTGGAAAGAGCATTTGGTACATCACATCACATTCTACAACTTGACTTTTAAGAAATGCTCAAGAGAAAGCTTTTTTTTTTTTCCCTCCCGCTTGTCTTCTAAGGATCTTTATTTATCACCCTCAGGGGCATTACAGTGAGTAATTAGATTGGACCAGGAGAACGACTTAATTTTACAAGAAACTCATTAATTCATCCTATTTTAAATCTTCTCATTTCACCCCAAACCCAATTATGCTTGTAGTGGCAATGATCTGGAAAGGCATTGTCTTGTAGGTATCGGGGGGGCCACTGGGACTGCTGTGGTATTCATGTTGGGGAGACAAGGGTGACTCCCTTTCTTTGACTTTTAGGTCAAAAGAACTAGTTGCTGGGACAGCTTGACAATTAGAAAACCCTGATGAGCATTTGGAAGTAAAACAGCTGTACAATAACGGAGGGGTTCATGGTGCAGGGCAGAAAGCTCATCAAAAGAGACTATCCAAACAATTGGGTTCTATAATTAACACACAAAAATCTGTTCAGAAATGGTAATAACAGTAAAAGAAAGCTGAGAAGATGCTGCCTTCTTATGTGGCAGATGTGGTTTTGTTACAATGCAAGAAAGAAAATCCTTCCTCTTAAAGACTAAGAACAACATTCAAGGGGAAAAGTAAAAGTAACTTTTTGTTCCTAAGGGTGCAGTTAAAACATGAGCTTAAAATATTTCCAGAGAGAAGAGCTGTAGAAAAAGTAACCAGTGATGAAAGACATCAAATATGCTATCAAAGTATTTTTTCAAGTCTTGAAACACAAATTTATTTTCTCACTGAAATGTATAAATGTGACATTGAAATATCTCTTATTAAATTATTTGCCTTGTCCTTCATTTCACCAAGAGTACTATTTTGGAATATTTTTTAAAGTTGGCTACAATCATTGACTTAAAAGTAGTTTTCCCTCTTCTGTTGTGTGTGGAGAGAGATTTGATTCAAAATTGCTTCTCAAGGAATTTTGAAGTTTCTTGAGTATGTAGCTAACATATTTTTCTGCTTCAAAAAATGGAAACTGGAATGCATAGCTTCTGACAATTCAGCTGACTCCACACACGGATTTTAGCAGCATTGCTCACTTGCCTGTGATAATAAATGTTCTTGGTGGTACAGAGGGTTTATTTTGGGCAGGAGGGTGCAGCGGGAACATGGTTTGGTTGTGGTCCTGTCCTGGTTGGGGGCCCTTTCCTTGTGGTGCTTGCGTGGAGAGCTCAGCCTTTGGCACAGGGGTCTCTATGGCCAGGGCTCTGCAGCCAGTGCTGCTGGACTGTGCAGGACTGCATCCCACCGGGCTTTTGGAACTAAGCACTTCAGAGCATCTCTGTCAGATTTGCTTCTAATATCAGTTCATTGACTTAATTAGATTTACTTGAGCAAAACCACGTTTCTGTGCTTGTTTTTCTCCCTATTCACTTTATTAGGTCCTAATCAGAAATCAGTATTTTCTTGGTTGCAAGTCTTCCTCTTCAGCAGAGGCTGAGGCTTCAAGCAGGATTTCTCCTGGCCTTGGTCCCTGGTGTCCAGGGCTGCTGCCAGAGCTCCTGCCCAGCAGTTTTCAGCTCAGGGCTGGCCCTCTTGGGCCTTCCCCATCCCACCACTGCTCAGATCCCAGCTGGGCTCAGGGGTATCTCCCATCCCTGCCTGCCTCAGTCCTGCTCAGCCTCCAGGCACTGCCAGAGCCTCTGCCTGGAGCTCCCTGAGATGTTTTTAAGATATGCACTGCATTTTTAATGGTTTAGGAGCTTGTCAGCAAAGCGGTTGGGATGATTTCTTTTTCCAGCCCTTTGCAAAACATTACGCAATTTTTATTTTTTTTGAAAGGACTATTAGGTATGTCAGGCCTTTTACAAATGATGGAAAGAATCATTACCATTTCCACAAGGATAAAGGAATGATTTAAGAGCAAGTACTGGGGGATTTTTGTAAACAACTCTAAATTTGAAAGAATAATTTTCTTAAATATTTCCCCCACCCCAAATTAAAAACCCCAACAACATAGCTTATTTAAAAATAGTTAAAACCAATTTAATACATATATTTTGTTGTAGCCGTGTTTAAAAAGAATATGATTAGAGCCCCATCCACTGTGAGATGAGTTTTTAAATTGTGAAATTGCTGTCTGAAATTTTCTAGTCGAAAATTCAGCATTTGGAGAGACCAAGCAAGCAGACTTTGCAGCCCACACATGTATTCTTTCTCTGTTTTTTTGAGGAAGCTTTAAGTCTGCAAATCAGGTTTTAATGTGAAAATAGAGTTTGAAAAACAGCTTGAGAAAATTTACATCTAGATTTGATGGAAATTCCATAACTCTTCAGAGCACTTTTTGCAGTTCTGGCATGTATCACTCTGGTAAATTTGGAAAAAAAGAAGGAAAAAGGCATGTAATAATGACCAACAATGTTTGCCAGATCTTGACTGGCTTTAGGAAAGAGAGAAATCAAATAGATTTTAATATTACAACTCAAAGATGTCAGCTTAATTATTTCAAGCTGATGTCCATTTAATGTGATTTGTTCTGAGATAAAACTGTGAACTGAAAATATTTTTGTTTGAGAATTTCCCTTGAATGTGGTGCAGTCGATTGTAACCATGTTACGCTTGTGGGTGATCTGAATGTGAGAAAAGGTTTTTCTCCTTTAAAAAAAAAAGAAACCTAACAGAAAGAACTAATTAAGGCCAAGCTAAGAAATTGAACTCAAAGTTTGCATTGCACATGTGAACTAATCTTTTTACAAAGGCATCTTTCGAAAACTGTGTAAGAACCCCATTCATACTGGGTCTCACCCAGCAAATCCTTCCTAGAAAAGCAGCCGCGTGAAGATTTGTCATGAGCAAGCAATAAAGACTTCCAGGGAATGAGTTCTGTACAGGCTTCTTGTTTGCCTACTAAATCATTAACCTTCAAAAAAAAGCCCATCCGTACTTGTAATAGGTGTGTCAGCAGCACTTCATGCTAAGAACAGCTTTTACAGGATTAGGTTTGAGTTTTTAAGTGGCGGTACCATGGAGCTCTTGGGGGCAGAGAACTCCTGGTTTAATGCAGCACATTCTCTAATGCCTTTTTATGTCTGTTAGGAAATGTGGTGAATCTCCGAGCACACTAAAATGAGGAAAACTGTCTTCAGGAGTAGTTGATTTTTTTGAAGCAAAATGGCTGTGTGTGCTTTAGGAGCAGCCACTGTGTTTGGAGAGCTTTCTTCAGGTCTTGAAATATTAATGATCTTGGCTTAATATAGTAGAAAACAAAATACAGTGCATGAAACGAGGGGGAAAAAAATCCTTGAGTTACAGAGTGTTGACCTTGCAGTACCCATTGAATACATCTATTACCTTTTAAACCACAGAGTATGAAAACTCAGAGAGGAATGGTCACAAAAATCTTTACCTGTGACATTTTCTTGTCTTTCTAGAGGTGTGTTATAGCTCAAACAGGGTTTTCAGCCTTGAGCTAGATTGTTGAATGTATAAGTATTTTAATACCATGAATATGCTAAAGATGGCTCTTTGTTTAATGATTCCTGTGGATTGTGATGCTCATATTAAGAGTAATACTAGAGTTTATATATTTAGTTTTTAAAACCTTGAATAATAGAATTTTGTGGTTAAAAGCAGTCAGCTTGCTTTCCTCTTGTATTCTGTTTTTCAATGCCTTGTCTTTATATATGGCAGCAAGATCCTTCCCTTGGGTGCCTGTCCTGGTCATATACAGACTTAGGCATATTCCTCGTCTGAGGTGTGACAGTGAAAAGCAGGAGTAATATCTAAGACCAGCATCTGCCACTTGACTACTGCTGTTGCTAAACCCAGCACGTGTAGTGATAGAGCAACTTGCTAACCAGATAGTGCAAATCATAAAAAAATGAAGAGTTATTGTCCATGTTTGTTAGTGTGTTTGTTTTGCCGGGCAATTCCCATCCCAGCCAGAATAAGCTGTTTTCCGGGAGTTGCTTTTGTGTCCAGCGAGTGCCCGGCTGATGGGCCAGACATGGTGGGTTTGTATTTGTATTCAGGGGCTAAAATTGTCTCTGATGTGGGCAGGCTGGGTTTGACCCCTGCGATTCTCCCTGCCAGAGCTGTGGCTGCTGATTTTAATTGAAACCCCAAAGCTGTTTGAAGCATGGCCAAAACACACCTTGCAAGTCAAGCCTTATCTAATAACACGATGCATGTGAACTCTGGAAGCGTAAATCTCAGTCACTTGAGCAATGTGTTTTCACAAGGTGCTCTGGTCCCGTGACAGCCCCAGCGAGTGACACCGGGCTGATGTCCCAGCGCTCTCACAGATGGTGTGCAACACATCGTAAAGTCAGGACTTGTTAAGGACATTTCATAAATGGCTTTGGCTAATAAGAATGAAGTAACTTGCTCTTTTATAAATGTGTTACTAATATCCCTCTCCATTTCCCACTGGAGGGCTTTGTAAGAGAAGCAGGGAAAGAGTGAGGGGGACTAAGCAAGAGCAAGCCCTGTCTTTGCAGGGGCTTGTGCCCTCCCAACAGAGCCTATATGTAGCAGGGGAACCCTAAAAGTAGTGTAGGTGATAAATGACAAGATGTGGGAGTGAGTCACCCAGTAAATGCTGCGAACAACCTTTCCTTTTTACTGGTTTGCATGCCTGGGAATTTTCTCTTTTCTCTGCAGTGCTAAAAGCCAGTGGTGATGGTGGGCTTTTTTCTCTAGCCAAGGGAGACATTTCTAGGATGACATACCTGTTAGCCACCATGAAAATGTGTTATTAATGATGCTAATGAGTTTTTTCCAAGTGATGTAAAAGTAGCCATTTGTGTAAGCCCTGAATTTATGAAGCTGATGTCACCGAAAGCTTGCCAACTGCACATGGGCCCTGGTGGCAGTGGTGCAGTCACTGCTGTGCCCTGGCTTCGAGGAGGGGAGAGCATTGCTGATCTCCTCCCTTGGGGAGAAAGAGCCAAATGAATTCTGTCTTGCCAGGAGGGAGATGTGCCATTTCCGGGTATGTTGGGTTCCTGTCCCACTCCCTCTTAAAAATTGGCAGTGTCTGAGTGTCAGCTGCCATTCCTTAAGTGGTCATAGAATAAACCAATTGCACCCCTTTTGTCATGCGCTGTGTGTGTGGGTGCAGGTGGACATGGGTTAAGGCACATGCAACTCCACAGTAATCACAAAGAGGCAGCTGATTTTCTGGCAGTGTCAACAGAAGAGTATAATTTTTTTTTTTGCCATCTCTAAGCCAGCTTTTAAAATGGCTCTTGTTGGAATTAGAAATCAGTATCCCCTGACATAGGATTACTCATTAAGAGTGTGATGATTGTTAATTCTTCACCTGGGGCTAAGAGGACATCATTAGATCTCTTTGAAATGTCTCCTGCCTTGATTTTGAATGAGTAAGCTAGCAATTTATGATCGCAGCCCGGGCCAGTAACACTCTCCCTTCCTGTTCTTCCATCTAGCTTGCAAAATCGGATACTACAAGGCTCTCTCGACAGATGTTGCCTGTGCCAAGTGCCCGCCTCACAGCTACTCCATCTGGGAAGGCTCTACCTCCTGCACCTGCGATCGGGGCTTCTTCCGAGCGGAAAATGATGCTGCCTCCATGCCCTGCACTCGTAAGTTGGTCTTTGAACTATCTCTTGCCCCTTTTATCACCCATTTCTTCTCTGTGTCTCTTAAAAAGCATCCTGCTTCTGACATAAGAGCATTCAGAAGCTCTTATGGCCCTTTTCAGATGCAGTTTGCATTTTGGCTCACACTTCTGAGTGAAAGTGTTAGTTCTCAGACCTCAGTTCCTAATGGTGGCACGGTTGTGTTGACCCTTGTGAGCTTGTAGTATAAATAAATCAGGAGACACAGTTACAAAAGAGGGACTTGCACACCTCAGTAACACAGGTAGAACTAAAATACAGGCCTCAGTTCCAGTCTGAGCACCTGGCCAGTAGATCACATCACCTTTCATCTCTTTAAATAGGGATATTTGTAGAAATTGTGGAAGCTTTCCTTGTAATTATATGACCTCGGGTAAACAGGTAATATTTATAATCTCATTATATTTCTAATTTGCTTGAAATATAGCTGGTGACCCTTCAGAACCTAAGTGTCCATCTGAAAGGGGTGGTAATAATAAATCTTAACCTTTAATGAAACAACCACTAAAGCATGGTTTATTTTATCCTGTGTAGGTACATATATCATATACAGCAAATGGAATTTGCTTTAGTTCCACCAAAATGCCTTCAACAGGGAGAAGGAGAGGTGCATTGAGCACAGTCACAGGGTTGCTGGAAAAACCTCCTTGTCCTATGTGTTGGTTAATGGCTCATGCAGTCGAAGACCTGGGATTCCAGGCATGTCCTGGTGTTAAATTGTGATCATGTAGTTCTTTGGTTTTCACTTTCTTAGCAACAGAGCATTTTGAAACAATAAGTGAAAGGGCTGTATTTTACCAGGGGGATGTCCATGTGTGGCTTTCCCTGAAAGCTCTTGGAAGTGTTTCCAGATTTTTGGAGTTCAGCTGTGTATTTGTGTAGAGAGTGTGTGTGTCTGAGTGAGGGAAGGCCGAGATATTTCTTTTGTAACATTTTAATATACTGCGAATTAATTTTGTGAGAGATGACTCACATTTATTTAAACTTTAATTTCTCCCTTACAAGGCAGAAACAGAGTATGTCCATAACTAAGTTAGCACTCATGCCTTCCCCACCCCCCTTTGATTCCAGCTGTTCTCCAGTGATTTCCTTCTTTTCAGCAGTGAGTTTTGCTGGGTGGTGGTTGAGGAGGCCAGGGTATAGCCAAGAGCAGCTGCTTTTGCTTAGGAGGAAGCAGAGTGGTGCATATATCCCTTGCCAAGTATTGACTGGGAATGGAGTCTAACTGTATTGTGAAACCTTGCCTAAGTGGGAAGGAACATGCTTTCTGTAATATAATTTACACTAGGAGATCTAAAATGTGACCAATTTTATAGGAAAAATGTCTTTCTGCAACAACAAAACTATTGTTTGCAATGTACACCCTAAATAAAATTATACCAACAAAAGTTTTTCAAAGCCCTGGTCCTTGTGAGTGATATCTTGACCAAATTGAAATCAAATTAGTAATCAACTGGTTGAATTTAAATAGGCATGTGCAGTTAGTGAAGTATGAGGAGAGAGCAAAACATTTCCAGATGGGGAAATTGTAAGCAAATGATGTGTATGTTTGCTGGTGTTGCAAAACATACCCCTGCAAGCTTAGCCCTTTTTTGTCAAGTCTTGGGACCACTGCAGGCACCCTTCCCCATTCCTGTCTTGGGAGGTCAGTCAAAGCTGAAGTTCCTGATCTTGGTTTTTTACCCTGAAAATACCAAGAGGGAAGGAGAAAAGGCAAAGGCTGTGGTGCTGGCCTCAGTCTTCATCTCTACACAGCCTAGGAGGACTCTGCATGCAGAGGCAAGCCAACACCACAAGCCTATGGACACCTGCTCTTGGAAAACAGGCCTGTCTCTGGAGGTCTTGCTTCATAGCTTTGAATTTTCCTGTAGCTGAAGGGCTTCTTTTTCTGTGATCCAAGGTGAAGGATGATGCAGGAGTTGTTTCTGAGCTGGCCTGTGGGGCAGCTGAAAGATTCTAATCCTCAAGAGAAAGCTGTGCTTCCCCAGTCCCGCTGTGCCCTCTTTGAGCCCTGCCTTAGCTGTGCTTGAAGGGTGGTGCCTGCTCAGGTGTGAAATGCAGCCCTGCCCACAGGGCTCTGTGGGGGGCTCTGGGGGCTCTTCCTTTGCCATGCTCCCCCTCTGAGTGGCCTTCTGCCCATGTATATGAGGCAAGTGACAGCATTCAGAGGGCCTCTGCTGAAGGACGACCCTTCAGAAGAAGGTCCCTGTTTGTCTGACTTTCCTGACAAGATGTGTAGACAGAAGGGAGCATAAACATCAAAGGTGCTTTCAGGCGGATTCAGACTGTAATCAGTTCTTACCAGTTGGTTAAACCAGGTGACAAACCCAATTCCCTTGTGCTGACAGCCATAATAATCAGGCACCTTCTTTGTTCATTATGCTCTCTTTAACTCTGGTATTCTCATTCAGGCCTGCATTTAGTAATCGCTCAGTGTGACGGCACACTAATGAAGAAATAAAACACAGTATCTGAGATCCATTCTTCTAGCAAAAAGATAGACTCTGCTCCACTGGCTTGTAAAATCAGGTTTCTGTTCACTTGGAGAACTATTAGACCAGGTGAATAAAAGTAACATTGGATAATTTGGAGAGAACACCTGGAATGGACTGTGGATTGATCCTTTCTTTATTATTCCTAAACACTTTTTAAGATGAAGAACTTCAGCCTTCTTAAGATGTGTTTTTGTAAAGCTTTGACCCTTGGCTATTGATTTCCTTTAGTAGTAAACTGGCTGGCCTTGTCACTTATCTCGCCTTCTAGGCTGGGGGAGGAAGACTGTTAGTACTTTTTCCATTAGCCTGATTGTGCTAGTGGATGAAAGAGAAATAGAGAATTCCTCTTCCTTTTCCTTTCTTGCAATTCCCATGATAAGTTACAAAAGCAGTAGCTACTCCCCGGTGTGCTGGCCAGGAGAGGTGCTCCAGAGTTTTACCCTTCCATAACACCACTCTCTGACATTGCCATCCCTTGTTGAGCTGTAAAAACTGTGTCTAACCTCAGCTGAGCCAGGCATCAGGCTCCTAAACAAGTAACTCAGACTCTGGTTTTAGTATTCTGCTCTATTTCAGCTATGCTAGAGTGAGTAGTTAATGTCTGGCCTAAAGTTTGTGCAAGTGAGAGCAGAACATGGCAGAGTGTGGGTGTAGAGACAGTAGAGTGGGCTGTGTTGCAGGCCAGGCAGAGGCACCCTGACATACACGTGTTTACTGGTGCCTCTTTCCCCTCAGACCTGCCTCCTGGGGATAATCATCAATGTGTCTGTCATCACCGAGGGGCAGAGCCAAGCTGGGTCCGCTGCTTTGGCCAAACTTGGGAATTCAGACTTTGAGCTCTGAAGTACAGTGGGCTTGTCAGCTGTGTGCTTGGGCATGGAGATGGGATGATTGACTTGTAATACACCTGAGCACAAACTGTGGAAAACATGGATGCCTTTCCCTTTTGGAAGCATTGCAGAAGTAATGTCCGGGCAACTCTACAGACCTTCATTATATTTCAGTACTTGCAGAGAGGAAGGGTCTTCCATAAGGTTAGCGATGTAATGGAGAATAAATTGCCTTACCCACACATGAATCCATGAGGCAGGAAAACAAATCAGTCTCAATCATGGCCCTCGTCCCTGAATTCCCTTCTCTGTAAGGAGATATCCTGTGAATTGCAGCCTGGTGCAGGCAGGTGTAGTTCCCACCCAAATTAATGCGCGTTGCTCCTGTGTCCCCCCCATTAATGAGTTGGGTTCTCTAACTCTGAACAAACAATGCTCACATTATGAGTGAGAACGGGACGGTTTTGTATTGTTTATATTGTCTGTTCGATTCAAATTATTAATGATTTTTAATTGGGAGCCCTTTACAAAAGAGAGATTACCATCATGGACTGTCCAGCTTGAAATCTGCCTCAGTAAATGACCCTGAATAATTTAGTCAGTTGTGTCACCCAAACAGGGACTGATGGATTGATTGATATTTTGTCATGGCCTGAAATATTTCAGAAACGGTTGCATTTTAAGACAGTTTATACCAGAGAAGCTTAGAGATAATAAGAGCAGATTTAGTGAGATGCAAGAGAAGAATGCCTGCTTTAAAAGGACCTTCTTCAGTCTAGGTTATCAAGAAACTGAATAGCCTGACTTCAAACAGCAAACATCACTTACTTGTCTTTACATTCCCCTCTTCTAATTGAATTTAGTGCACTGCTGTATTTCCTTCAGAAAGTATATTGTTTTTAAATTACCATTTCAGTGCTATTACTCAAGGCTCCTGCTTCTAATGCTTTCTGACAGTTATCAGCATAATGAACCATAATGAAATGATGAGCAATCTACAGTGGAAACTCAATGTGAATTCCACTAGAGCTGTGTGACTGTGTTGTTAAAATTTGAATGCACATTAAAGTAACACTGTCCTTATTTGTTTCCAAGGTCAAGGCTTTAAAAAAGGTCTGAAAGGTCTACACACTTCAATTTTGTAAGTGTTGCAGTCTAATATGCACCCGTAACGCAATCTTGTGTTTCATTTAACGTATCTCAGAGATAAATATTTGACCTGCATTTTCAAAAAAGAGTGAATTTACCTACCTAATAACTGTGGCTGCAGATGAGTAATTACATAGGAGCTGATTATTTGAGCACATGTTTATAATGATTGCTTAGACTATAAACAATATAAATAAACAAATGTGCTCTTTTTTCTTCAACTTAACTTGTTCCTTTTCTAAGTTTCCAGCTGGACGTGGATTATCACTGTTGTGGCTGTTAGGAGAAAAGAAAGTAGGATACACCACACAGTCATGCTGGCTGCTGCAGTGTAGGTGGCTTTGCACTGGCTTTGCCACACTTCCACACTTGTGCTGGCGCTACTGCAGTCCTCTGCTGTTGGAGCCTGTTCTCTGTAGTATGAAGTATATGCCAGTAGAGAATTTAAATTTATGACATAATAACTCTTCCGCATCTTTATATATATATATATATATGTCCGTATCTGCTGTAAATTATTTTGTTCTTAAAACATCCTATGAGATTGTTCATTATGTAAACAGTACACCAGAATGCCTTTTAAGCTGTAGTACAGCAGTTGCAAGAGCAGAGGGAACAGTGGGTAGGCTGTAAGGAAAGAATGATTTTTCTTCTCCTCGTAGGCTGGGAAAATAGACCATCCATCGCTGCATCGCTGCCAGACCGAGAGAAAGGGATTGTGAGTGATGGGAATCTCAAAGGAGAAAGCTGTCTCCCCTTGTGTGTGGTGACGGGCTGAAGGAATTGAATAAGAAGGGGAGTGGTTATGGCTTGAAGAGAAGAGGCAGGAGTAATTTGACAGTGTGTGTTTATAATCAGTAGACTTAAAATCATCACTCCTTTAAATACAGCAACTGTTTATTAGCTGTCTTCTGATTTTCTGGCCAGAGTCTTAAATTAACAGAGACATTTACTCAATTAGGTGGGGGCTTTGATTTGGTTAGTCAGGACCCGGTTCTGTAGAGTTGTTGAAGTAAATTAGAGGGCAAACAGAATAAGAAATTCAGCAGTTGGGCCAATTACAGAACAACTTATTTTTCTGGTTGGATTTCTTTCCTGTCAGACTGTCAGATAACTTTCTGGTTTCTGCAGAGGAATTCTTTTTATCTCGAAAGAGTGAGTGAACACAGGTGGTAATGTCTGCAGCACAGTGCATTAGAGTAGATGTGATAACATGTCTTAGCATATGTGACAATGCAAAATATTCTTATATGGCAGTTCTTGGAAGAGAAGCCCGGAGCCCAAAGGAGTGGTACCTGCAAGCATCAGTTTTCCCACACCTCTGCCAGTGGTAACTGGACCTCTTTGCTTAATTTCTTTAGCCTCTTTAGGAGAGGAGCTATTAATTGGATTGTTCTCCGGGTGAAAGGAACAAAGCCTATTGTGAAGCTGGTAACCAGGGTACTTTTGGCAAGTAAATAGGAAATCGTACATTCCAGTGAAATGGGCATTTTATCACTGGCACTGGTCCAGGATCCCTAGCTTGGCAGAACGCCCGCTGAAGTCAAAGGAATCTTGCCCAAGTAAATAAATGAAGAATTGTTTACCAAATCATTTGCCTTATTATAACCCAGTTGTAAAGCTAACTATGCCCAGAGAGGAGAGGGGGTGGAAATGGAGCAGATGACTGGTATTTTCAGTGGCTGCCGCATCTTGCGGCCTGCTGGCTTTGGTCTCTCCAGTTGTAAAACACATAATCTATAATGATAAATGGTCAGGAATAGCCAGGCAGACAAGAAGTGAGGGTTGTCCGAGCTGCCAGTGCTTGTGTAAATTAGCCCACAACAACAAGAGACCTGTCCACAACTGCTGAAAGAAGCAATTAGTGGCAGCAACACACACAACTGTCAGGGGAGAGTGTGGGCTTTATTTGCAAGCTTAAACTTACGCAGCCCAGGTATTTACTCTGCGTTAAAACTTTTCTTTCAGATGGTTAGAGATCAACAACAAAGGCAAATCTGAAGGGCATCACAGCTCACGTGCTGAAACATTGACAGCTCCACTGCTGTACAGGTTTAATGAAGCCTTATGACATGGAAAGAAAGAGGCCAAAGTGCTTCCTCTTGAACAGTGCCTGGAACTGCTTTGCCAGACACTTTAGTCAGTGAACTTAAGGAGTTTAAAGACATCGATTATTTAGTAATTACTTTCTTTGCATTCTCTCAAAATAGTGAACTCTCTATTTCATGCTTAGCCCTGCCCCCAGGGAGATGATTCTAGGATCGTGATCAGGTTAAAGAGCATTGATTGGAGTTGCTGAAGGCCATCCGTACAGTACCAGCGTGGTGAGGCCTTGCTGAGAGAGCAGCAGTGTGACCCTGGGTGACGCTGGCAACACGACCAACAGCCTCAGCACAGCCCTAGTGCTGCCTCTCTGTGCCTGAGCCAGCCCCTTCAAAGGCACCTCATGTACTTCCATTGGCATTTCATTGCTCTCTGTAGATACGCTCCAAAGATCTTTGGAAACGTTCACTGTATGGATCTTTTCTTTCGTACACCTCTTTATTTGGTCTCTTTATTCTCGCTGTGTTACACACAAAAGCTGGCTCTCAGATCTTGTATAGCAGATGTGCTAAACTTTTCACTGCTTCTGACAGTGCATTTCTAGTCAGGTTTTCTTGCTATTAGACAGTCGGTAGCTTGCTCCCAGGTGCCTGCTGCTCCTTTAACTTATCAAAGACTTTGCTGCTCCTCTGTAGTGCAGCCAAGGCCAAGCTGCCGATTCAAAACAGGCCAGTTCATCCTAGGCTCCTTTTAATCGACGGTGAGTCATAGCAACCTTCCCTGTTGTATGAATCTTGTTTGTTATGTAGCAAATTAGCTCAAGATTTCTGAATACCCTGAGTTCCCTTTGAAATCACGGCAGCTGAAGAGGGTCAGCATCTCTGGAGCAGGCTCATAAAGAGGATCCTTTTGTCAGTCCTGGTCCAAAGCCCATTGAGGCCTGCTGGTCTGCCTGATTGACTTTGATTAGCAAACACCAATAGCTGGCACACAGCTGCATTTAACAGTATTTTTGTAGGGCTTTCAAAGTTTTAGCTGAAGTTAGAAAGTGTTGAACTGCAGCAGGTTATTGTATTATTTTTAGTACAATATTTTAATTTTTTCTGTTTGTGAAAATAACTTTGAATCCTTATCAAGCTAAGGTCTGCTTTTTCTGCCTCAAAAAAGAGGTGATATTTTCTTCAAGGAGAGTGTGGGAATGGTTAAAGAAGATTAAAGTCTTTTCTACATGCTTGAGGTTTTCTGATGTCTGGTGGGAATTGCCAATGAAGCTTCCTTCCGATTTCACACTGTCAGGCGAAAGCAGGCTGAATGCAGTGTGACAACCCACTTGAAAATAATTATCCACTGCCCTGGCTGCAGAGACATCCGTTACCTGCTGGAGAAATGTGCTTTTACACACGTGCCCACGCAGACGGAGTAAATTATTTTTTTAATCATTTTCTCCTTCCAGGGCTCAAAAGTTTCATCCTGCTTGTTACTCAGTCACATACATATCTTTTGAAAGCATCTTTCTTTTAAAGGAGGTACATTTTAAATGCACTGATCTGGTGACTGACAGGATGCTCCTAACAAAGGCTTGCCTTCTTGAGGGTATATATTTGAAATATGTCCATTAGCACTTCCATAGAGAGTGTGGGTTTCAGTTTGCGTTTTTAATAGATCTCCTCCCACAGCCAGATCTTTCAAGGTAATAAATCTTAACTATACCATAGGCTAGTAGTAAACAGATGTGGTTACAGTCCTAATACTGATAATATCAGTTCAGTCCTTAATGGGTAATGTTGCTGCCAGAATAATTCACTACCACTGCTGGTGGCTGAAGACTAAGCTGGCATGAAAAAGGGAGCTCCTGAAGGAGCCCTCTGCCAGGCTGTGACAGAAACGTGCAGACGGGCAGGCAGCTGCTTGTGGCTAAGAGAGCTTTATTTTGCGTGCCACCAGAGTGGGTTTCTTGGAAGTGCTAAATTCACTTCAAAGGAATTAAGTGTCAGAACCCTGTGCTGAAGTGCTTTTTGGTTTGTTTTGTGATGTTTTTGTTTTTCAACATAATAAAATAGTATATAAAGGCTACTTGTGTCTGATAAAATTGGCCAAAGCAAAGCCCACAACTTTATCTTCAGTCCTGGTGGCCATGGGACCTCTGAGAAAAGGAAAAAGGAATTTCTTTACTTGGATCTACCTTTGGTGAACAAAAGTTGTTTGCCCAAAATTTGGAGCTGCTAGTTGTCTAGAAGTGGGGTTTTTGAGTCCTGTCAACCTGGGGCAGCAGAGAACCAAGCTGCAAGGTCCTTTTTATTTCTTGTTGTTTTATGGGACAACAAGGTCACTCGGGAGCTGTTTTGCTGGGAATCATTTCTTTCTCATCTCCGTTCTCTGTGCTTTAATCCACGCCTCCTAACCATACACTGTTGCTGAACTAAATTAACTGGTTTAGTGAAGACAGTATTCTTTATGTCAAACAAGTCTGTCTGGTCTCCTTGTAGAAAACTGTAATTGAATTTACCGCATACACCCACAGAGACTTTTAGAGAAACACCTTGCTGGGCAGATCAGTAATAAAAAAGGAAGATGTAAAACCAGGGATATTAAAACCTCTGTCATAACCATTTAAATACGGTTCCCCAGCACAGTGCACTTACAAGCCTACCTTCAAATCCCAGGGTTAGTTTTCAGGGATATTTTTTGTTTGTGTCGATCGGTCGGGTTTGCAGCTGTAGGGAGGAAGGGAGAACTGACTTGGTTAGAGTCTCCCTGCCTGTCTCCCTGGAGCCCCTCCAGCTTCAGGAGCCGAGCTACAGCATGTCATCTGCTATGGCTTTATATAGGTTTGTGGTGTATGGCATTTGTCAGGGGAGAGGCTGTCTCCTCCCCACTTGTGCCTTTGTGGTGGTGCTGCACTTGCAGTCCGGGCACGCCCTGGTTAGACCCCGTCCATGGGTCTGTGCTTTCCCTGTGGTGTGCATGAAGGGCTGGGCACGCTGATCCCTCGGGGCAGCAGGAATAATCACTCAGTTGCAGCTAATCCTCTTTGTGCTATCTTTCTTTGAAATCATTCATAGCATTGGGGTAGATGTTCTTTCTCCTTGGCAGAATGATTTTGCCAGATTCATGAGGCTGAACTTCCTACATTTGTGCTGCTATCTTTTGGGGACAGGAAGAAAGGGACTTTTGGATAACGTTCTCAGTGGGATGGTGTCCAAACATCAGTCAACCTGTCGATGTTTGGCTCAACTACTTCTGATACCTCTTAGTCTTTAGGGCAACTGATTTAAATGGAAAATATTGTACTCCTTGCAAGTAGACAGTTTATTGAGGTGTCATTATGCCCAGTGTTATTCTGCACCCTGGTTCACTTCCCAGCTGTGTCCCTTTGCCATCTGCACCCCACAGGTGCTCCTTCAGTCCTGGAGAGCAAGTTCATTACTGGGTCTCCCTGTGGAAGCTGTGTATGAGTCACTGCAGTGCTTGGACCAGGCTTCATCCCTGGGATGCATCATCGAGGCTCCTTAAATGTACCCACAGAGATCTGTAATCCACAGAGAGCTGGCACACAGGTAATGGAGCACACACAGGGATCTCCTGTGGTCTGGAAGGAAGGAGACAGGTGTTGGTGTGTGCCCTTGTCATGGTTTTCACCAGGTCCTTGTCAGTTGTACAGGCGCGTGTGGGAGGCTTCTGACTGGAGAGAGACTTGAGTGTAGGAAGGGAGGGAGAGAAATGTTGATGGATGAAAAGTTAAAATACTGCCTGGAGTTGTAGAAAAGTGCTAAAATACATCAGTCCTTTTAGTACAAGTAGTGCTTATGCAATTAACCCCTTAAAAACTCTTGTTTCCATCAATGTTTGTTTGACATATGGTACAACATTGTCCTTAAGACAGATCTCTCTATCTGTGGGTGAAAGACAGATAGCTGTAAATGGCTATTGCAGCAAGAGAAAGCCAAACAATCTGCATTGCCCAATACATTTAAGGAAATCTAATAGGAGGGTTGAGGAAGATAGCAAGATTAGCTTGATGAAGATTATTGTTGCTAAACAGACTCTTCAGTGTTTCCCTCAGCCCTGACACACAGAATGAATTGCTCCACCCAGGGCCTTCCCATTTGCTTCATGGCTCACTTGATTTTGATGGGTTTATTGTGAAGAGAGATTTACGGAGCCCCAGGAAGGAATAAAATAAAAAACTTCCGTTCCCTGTGTTCCCACAGAGGAGTCCCCCGTGTCCGTTCAGGGTGCTGGTTAAAGGGGCTGGAGAGGGATCTGGCTTTCAGGCGTCATGATCAAACTGTGTCCCCTTTGCAGTCGCTGACATGAGAAGACTGAGTGGCCCTGCAATCCATCCCTCAGATGCTGTTGTCCTGTGCAGGGAAAACAGCACCTGCTTTCCTAACATCATCATCAAATGAATTTTAAAATTAATTGGTTTTCAGAATTAGAACATTTAGATTTAAATTCAATTTCCTGTAGGAACAGCCACATTTTTAAGCTGTTCCAGGCAGTGTGGCAGTATTAGCTCCATGCTTCCAGACTGCCAAATAGCCCATGCAGTAGCATGCTTCCATTGGCAGGAGATTTATGAAAAATGCTGTAGATCATGGGACTTGTGACAAAACTACAGATGGTGGTGGTGATTCAGAGGCACAGGTCCCTGTCTCCTCTCTCATCTGCCCTGTGGCTAGATTTTTCTGCCAGAGGGCACAGGGTTTGTGTGAGGGTGATGGTCTGGCTGTTCCTGTGGGGTCCTGCTAGCTGGGCTCATCCAGGAACTGTCCTGGCCCTTGCAGCCTGCCACGGCCCTGAAAGGGTTTGTCTCATCTATCGGCAGTGGCTCTGTTGTCAGAAACAAAGGAAATCTTGATCACCATTGAAGGAGCAGATACGCCCTGTGTTTCAACATCTGAAACCAGGCCCATCAATCTGAAGCTATTCCCCACTCCCTGTTCCAACAGCTCCATTGATGACTATGCTCCAGGAAGAAAAGAAATTGTTTTTCCCCTCACTGTAATGTCAGCCCACCATTTGGAGACTCCCCCGCATCTTCCTTTTCATGCTGGAGGTGGTGCACTCATCTCTGTGACCTGCAAGCATCTGCTTCCCTGGTTTTCCGCTTCGTCGCATCTCTGTTTAGACACTGCAGTGCCCTGTCCCACATACTAATTACTGACTTTTTGCTTCTGAGGAGCTTGATTCATTCTGGCACATTTTCCCATGTGAAACTGGACCTAGAGTCTTGGAAAATATCTTAATGGACATCGACTGAGTTTAACCCCAAACTGGCTGCTGTATCTGAGCTAAGAGGCACATCTTTCAGACTGCAGCTGGGGCAGTATGAACCCTCCTCCCGTGGAGGTCTTTGCACCAGGAATACCCCCCTGAGATGGGGATATTCTTGGCCCTGGCAGAGCTAGTGCTCCTCGGGGCAAGAGGTGTTTGCACTGGCACCACCTTATCTCAGCTCTCCTGGCTGTGCTCTGAGTCGATGCTCTTGTGTGTGTGACTGCAGCGAGTGAATGCTATGTAAGAAAATGCCTTTTGCTTTTTCTCGCTATAAGGCTCTTGATGTTTCCCACAGGACCAGTTTCTGTTCAGGTCCTGCTGCTTCCAGGTCCTAACCAGTCTCTGGGAGGACACAGCTCCCACTGGCTCTGGCTGCTGCTCTGGCCAGGGCAGACCTTCACTGTACAATGTGCACCTGGGCTTTGCAGCCTGCTGAGGCTGCTGTTCCCCCCAGAGGCTTTTATTGGTTCTCCTGTTCCCTTGACAGTGCGGAGGGACAGGTGTTTTCACCTTGTGCACCTGCCTGCCCTGAAGAGAGAGCCCAGGTGAGAGGCAGTTTGGGGAAGTCTGGGGTAGAGGGAGTTTGGTTCAGTTCCTGCTCAGCAGTTCCTGCGCTGCCGCTTGAGTTCACGATTTCAGGAGTGTCTTCCACCTCGTTGCCCTCCGAGTGTATTTTTGAAAAGAAGGCTCGTGTATTTGCAGGCTAAGCAGAGACCGCTTTCTTGTACCCAGGGGAGCTGGCAAAGCCAGCTTTTGGGGGAAGGAGAGCTGGTTATGGGACAGAGGCATTGGGATGGGACTTGGGACAGTTTTGACCACTGCCCAGATGTGCAAAGCACGTCTTGAGTGCCCTCGTCTCACCACATCTCTCTCTGCCTCCATTTCCATGTGATGAATAGAGATTAAAACCAGTTTCTTTCCTTTTTCTTTCTCGTCTAGTTTTTGGATCAGGAAACATCTCTTACTGTGTTCAGTAACTGATCTTTGAGTAAAAGGGTTTTGTCCTTAGGAGTCCTAAATGCTGCCAGTGAATAAATAAAAGCCATGAATGGCAGCCTGGTGGTGCAGCAGGCAGGAGGGCTCCCTGGCTCAGGGGGTGGACTCGGCTCTCTCTTCTTGCAGTAATTCTACCTGTCAACCCCGATTAACTCACAGACTGTTTCAAAGGTTTGGCAAGAAGCGAGGATTTCCCTCCTTTCAAAATTAATATATTAATTTTGTATTTCTGAAGTGAGCACAGACAAACAATGCTTGCTTAGCTACTCCTACAACAGAGACCTTTCATTTAGATACTGAAGACCCATTTGACCTCTCTGTCTTGTAGGGTTCTTTTCTTAACCTACCTGCCTCTCTCAGAATAAAAGTCCTGTCTCCTACTGAGCATGTGTTACATCCTGGTGGCTTCAAGCACAGACCCGAGGAGGTGATGCAGCCCTCAAAACCTTGTCCTATGCAGTCTGATCAGGCCTCAGGCTTCCTTTGAGAGGAACCTGATGAATTGAGGAGGGAGCCACAATTAATCTTTCCCACAGTCATCCCTTAACAGCTTAACTTCTTTGCTGTTACACTTGATGAATCACTTTGTAATTTCAGTAGAATGTCACATTTTCAGTGTATTTGGTTCCTGTCTTACCACAATGGCTGTTTTTTACGTTTGGCATATGAGAGGTTATGAGTTATTTATTTATACACTTAATGAAACTGTTGGTGCTGGCTGATTCATTTTTGCCAGTTTCATAGTTCCATGACATTTGACAAATATGCCAGAACTTTCTCCTTCCCTTCCTTTTCTGCTAGGACATCTGGTTAAACTTCTTTTGAATTGCAACCATCAAATGTATTTTAATAAAATTTAAGAATCTTTCATTAGCTTTCTCATGTCTGGAATTTGTGACTTTCTACAAAATTATTTCCAATATTTTTGTGCTAATAATATTTGTATGTAAAGCTCTATCAGTAGTTATTAGGCATAGCTGTTTTTACTGTGTTCTGGTTCGGATTGTTACATTTTGTAAGCCTCATTTTCACTGTTTCATTTCTGTTCAATGCAGTGCTTACCTGCAGCCCTGTCCCAAAGCATTGTGTGTGTAGTCAGAGTACCTGTGTGCTCTGCCCCAGAGCAGGCTGCCTTGTGTTGGTCAGGGAAGCTTTTTGGGATGGATAAAATACCCATGTCTTTCATGGGTTCGCTCTGAATCATCCTTCTTAAATTTAAGGGTACAAGAAATGTGTCTCAACTGTATTGAAATTAGATTAAGAGTCGCAGGATTAGTTCTTCTGCATTTTCAGTTTGCCTGTGGGTTTGGGGCCTGTGGGGATTGAGGCACACAAATAGGATTTGTGCCCGAGTGTTGGTCGGCACGAGGCAGGGCAGTGCTGGCGGCAGCTTGTCCGCTCGGGGAGGGCTGGCCATGGCACCTCTGGAGAGGTGCTGAAGGTGCAGGAGGGGCTGCTGCCTCTGGGCTCTGCCCTCTCCTGCCCAGGGAGGTCCTGCCCAGCCTGCCTTCGGCTCTGTGCTCTAATCCCATAGTCCCTGTGCTGGAACCAGCTGGGAGCTCTCTGGAAGCATGTTTATGAGTCTTGAAGTCTTCTGTCCCTGTGGTGGAAAAGCTGACCTTGTGTCTCAGATCCAGCCTTATTGCCAAGCTTTCTATCTGGTCTCTTGTTTCTGACCAGGTTTCTTTTATCAGCTCTTCCTTCAGATGCTTGCCATATTCTCCTCTCCAATTCTTTCACTTTCTCCAGCACTCCTCTGCTGTAAACCTTATTGCCCATCCTTCAAAGTCTTAGTTCTGTGTCTGGCTTTCTACTTGAATCTCCATCCTGCATCCTGAACTGTCATGTTCAGGTCCCTGCCTGATGGGCTTCAGTGTTCACTGAATGTGATTTGACATCAACTTGTCTGGAAAATATTGCACTTACATTTTTCAGAAAAAGATACCATGAGATATTTCTATAATAATTTCAATGAGAGTCTGCCTGTAGGTAATGGGGGACCTTGAAAATCTCAAGTGAAGCAGGAGTCTGTGCATTTGATGCTTTGCTCAGGAGATCATGGAAAAAATGAGTGTAGAATATGTAAATTTAACATTTTTCATAACAAGTATAAATAGTGAAAGGGAAAAAGTCCGACTCCTGTTTAATTGCAATACTGAGCTTTCAGGCTCATTTAGAGCTAGAAAATACTATTAGTTCATCAGACGAAGAGATCAGAGTTTGACTCTGATCAGTTAATTTTCTTGCCTTCATTAAGAACAGAGGGAAGTAAAATTCTGTTTGGTCTCTGCTGTCCTTGACTTAAACGGGAGTTGCACAGGGTCTGGGACTCTCAACTCTGATGTTACTATGTAAGCTTTTTTTTTTCTTTTTTTTGTAACTAAAACCACATGTACTTTGTCTTTTTAGGCCCTCCATCTGCTCCCCAGAACCTGATTTCCAATGTCAACGAGACCTCAGTGAACCTGGAGTGGAGCCCCCCCCAGAACAAAGGTGGCCGGGAGGACATCTCCTACAACGTGGTGTGCAAGAGGTGCGGGGCCGGCGAGCTCAGCCGCTGCCGCTCCTGTGGCAGTGGGGTGCACTTCAGCCCCCAGCAGAACGGCCTGAAAACCACCAAAGTCTCCATCACTGACCTCCTGGCACACACCAACTACACCTTTGAAGTCTGGGCAGTGAATGGAGTGTCCAGGCAAAACCCCAGCCAGGACCAGGCTGTGTCAGTCACTGTGACAACTAACCAAGCAGGTAGGAACATAAACAGCAATTCCCTTCCGCTCTCTGCTGCCTGTTTTATAGGAAAGCTGTGATTTCCATTACATTTAGCATTGGCAAATGAATGTGAGGAGCCCTGAGATGTGTAACTGGGTCAAACCCTTATTTTCCGGTGATTTATGTGGATAGTTTAAACTCTTCAGAGGCAGGGAGAGAGAGGAGGGTTTGGGTGCAGTGTCTGGGAGCAGGATGTGCTGCAGCACGCGGGCAGGACGCTGGGAGGCATTCTGCAGAAGCACAGCAGCACGGCTGCCCTGTCCCCTCCCTGGCCCACCAGCAGCTCTGCCCTTTGCAGGGGACACCCTGCACAGGGACACGAGGATGTCCTTGGTGTCTGCAGAGGGCAAAATACATGCTTGGGGAGCACAGGGTTGTGCTCCTGCCCCCCTTGAAAAAGGGCTGTGTAGGATTCAATGAGCGGAACGAGTGGGCGCCCGCTCGCCTGCCTGCTCGCTCTTCTCTCCTGGAAAGTCAATTAGATTCTGTCCCCTTGTTAAATAAATACCTCCTTAACCTGCTGCTGACAATGTTTCAATTGATCAGAGCTGGCATTGCTGTTGAAATCCTATATGAGCTTTCATCTTCATGCTGACTGATTTTTGCGTTTCATTCATCTGGGAGAGTGAAATACTATTTCTGTGTATACGAGATTATTTCAGATACCCTGGGCAGCTCTGCTTTTTTGTACCCCATGCTTGACCTAGTAAGGGCAAAGGCTGCTGCAGCAGATTGCCATTTCGTTTTGATGCTAATTTGTTTGATCTTTTTCTTTAATTACATGAAAACATTTTTTAGTTTGCAACCAGCTAGGGTTTAACGCACAGGGTTCCAGTTGAATTTTTAATTTAATGCACAAAATTATATACATTTGAATATGACACTCTTCTAAATGCAGATTAGATATCCAGACTGTCAGACTGGCTACAAGACCGTCAAACCTGTTATCTGATGGCTCAGAGTGCTGACTGCCTTCAGGTCTCACAGATGTTGCAGGCATTCAGCACCTCGGAGCGTAGCTTACAGGGTATCATTTATCACCAGGCTTACGGTGTATGAGACAATATTAATATTGCATATTTTGATAGTACCAGACCATATAAATATTTTGAATTCTGTTTCCCAGTAGGTGTGTGTGAAAAATAGGTAGGCATAGTCTAAATCTGCAAATTTTAGCTGTAGTCCAGGACATGTCAGTATTACCAGTGAGAGGTACATTCAATTTTTCAGTGACAGTTACAAGCGAAATTGTCAAGTCCATGCTGAAGCGCCTTTGAAAATCTGGTCCAGTGTTTTTTGTTCTTCATATACAGTTGACAGCATCCCTTTTAAATTATGATTCAAAAATTCAAACTACCACTTTGCCTAGTGAAAAGAAGACTAATAGAGAGCAGGGGCTATTAGGGAGTCTTGGGAGAAAGCCGTGGGAGAGTGCTGTCATACGCTATACGAAAAGAGAAGGTTGAGAACAGCAGCAGGGACAGTGTTTTTGTGCTATGAATGCCTAGCAAAGAGAGTATTTCTGACTGATTTTGGCATGTGTAAGGATTAGTGGATGCATATATGCATGAATAAGTGAGCAGGATCCATCTACCGTGTGAAAATTCTACCATCTTATGCTTTTATATGCAAACCAAAATCTGATTGAATATGCAAATAAGAATTGATTTTGTTTATTATCCATGAGTAGTATTCTTCCCATCAGGAAATTTGTATTTTTGCCAACATTTCCAATTTTGAAACATGCCCAGTTTATCAAATGCGTCAGAGGGAGGGAGAAATTTATGCTGGTATAAATGAAAATTAACTCCAAGGTGCAGTGTTCTCCTGTTCTTCATACAACTTTGTGGTTTCTGCTGCATAGAAGATCTAAACATAAATGTGTGGCCTAAACCTACAGATCCCAGCTGAGATAAATAGCCTTACATATGCAAATAATCCCATTGATTTTAGTGAAACTGCTTGCTTGAGTAAAGGTTTGTGAAGTTAGACCCTTGGGTTTTACAAGTACTGATCTGTTAAATCATTGTAAATGTGTGTCTGGGGTGCATTAAAAACCTTGTGCCACTAATTTTCTTTCACTATATTTCATTATAAAGAAATCATGTCATGATGGAGCACTGCCACAGGCTTGGTTTTGATCTTGCACCTTTCTTACACTAATGTAAAGCTGCTTTGGTTTCTTGAAGGCAATTCTAAATTCAGATTAGAGCCAAGGTCCTCCCTTAATAGCACTTCTTCCCTGTTTTACTAATAAAAATGAAACCGCCAACACTGAAAATGTGTAAATTACTTTATTGGTTTTGCTCTCTATGCTTGTGCTTCCCAACACTTGATAGGAAAAAAAAATGTTGTCAATATGGGGAGTTTTTTTTAGTTCTTTACATATGAGCAGTGCTTCTGGGTTGTATTCTGGAGAATTTGCTAGAACTGTTTGCAAGAGGTGCCCCTCTGAGTTAAATAGAAATGACAAGTATGCAAGAGACAAGGGAATTTTTCCTGTTAACAACTTGACCTTCCAAATATGCAACTGTATAATCTGAGTACACAGAGATTTTTGAAGCAGTTTTTGATGTGAGAATCAGGAATCCGGGTGTCTGTGTGTTTGCTTGCCTTGGTGCCAGCCCCTGTGGAAGGTGTGCATTTGGATACAGGCAGAAAGCAATGAGAAATCACTTGCGGTATATTCAGCACAAAATTGATGGAATGCATTGCAATGACATAAAAGGTGCAGTTGAAAGGCACAGGTGGGTTTTTGTTTGCTTTTGTCGTTTTACTCCTGGAGATAATGAAATGAGGCAGTTTACTTTCCACCCTTTGTTTAGAAACTCTTTTCAGTTTCCAATACTGTAGAAAAGTGTTTAGATGAAAATAAGATCTGCCATTCAAAGCAGGATCAAAAATCATTTGAGAAAGTATTTGTTCTGCTTTGGAAAAAGTCTTGGTTTTTATAGCTTTCTTTTTTTCCAAAAAAAGGCTAAATTTCAGGCTTTGAAACAAGTAAAAATTTCTATCTCCTAGTGAAATACTTCAGTGTTGAGACATTTTAAGAATTTTGAATTGTGAATTCAGCTCACTATTGTGCATGTTTAGTATAATTTTTTTTTTTGTTGAGATGAGAGCCATTACTCTTTTACCATATGAGATTAAAAAGAAATAAAAAAGCAAGGATGGAACACTGAGCTGCTGAAACTTGGAGCCAGTGTTCTTAGCACAATGAATACTCTAAGTGCTGATATTGGTGGTCTCCACCAGCAGTGGTGGCTTTCTGGCTTTCAGTTTTCGATGAAATGAAATCAGCACTTTGCCCATCTTTAAAAAATTATGAAATGACTTGTGGAGGAGATGCAGACCAGCAATTCTCATGTGATGCTGCTAGGAGAAGCTAATTTCAATGAGGAGCTCTATCAGGCTGTTGACTGAGTAGCTCAAAAATCTCCGGGCTTGTTGGTTGGTTTTTTTTTTCTGCTAAGGATAATGCTGCAAAGCTGTTCAAAATTAAAAGTAAAGCTCTCAATAAAGAGATCTTGTTCACAGCATGCATGAAGCTTGTGTGGGTTTTTTTTTGAAGAGGCGCTGAACAGTTTATATTTTTATTAAGGATTAAACAGCTGAGCTGTTTAGGTCCCCAGCCTGAGAGGCAGGTTCCCTGCTCAGTCCCTCTGTGTGGCAGTGCTGCAGGGACAAGGTTTTTGCATGGATGCTAAAGGCATTTGTGAGGCAGGGGAGCAGTGTGGGGGGCAGAGCCTACACAAGCTTAAATGAGATTTAAAATACAAACTTGTTATCCTGCTTGCTTGGCTCCCTTTGTTTTGTTTGCATTTTATGAGGAATGGGTGTCCTGCTCTCTCCTCTGCTTGTCGGAGTTAAAGCAGTTGATATTTCTGTATAAACAGACTGCCGGGTGATTTGTTACCTTGTTAGCTTACCTTGGGCTCCGTGTTTCCTTAAGTGGATGGGCAGAGCTACATGGATGCAGGATGTGCCAATTAGGATGGAAATACAGTATAAATAAATAAACTTACTCTTTCTCCCGTTGCATCAGACTGGATGTTTTCAAGCTGCCTGTGCTCAGGATCAAGAAATGATCTTTCTTGAGAGCGTCTCGGGCTCTCTGTCCCGGTTATTCCTCCTCCTGCTGTCACTGTCCTGCCCAGCCCCTTTGTCTGTGCGGTGCCCCACTCCTGGCCTGTCCAGCTGTGTGTTCACCAGTCTCAGAGCTGCCTCACCTCTGGGCAGAGCGGGGTGGCTGCCGGTGCTGCAGTCCTTCCCCCTCTTCTGTGTGCTCCCCCGGTCCCTCACTGTCGCTCAGAGCCCTGCAGTGCTTCAGTATCCATTTCCAGGCTGCAACTAAAATGGGTCACGGTGCCACCAGGATTTGAGCACCGCCGAGAAGATCCGTGGGAATTGAGTATTCTTCTAGGACAGGCTGCAGTTGTAGTGAACCCAAAATAACTGACTTCCAGTGCAGGGAAGGGAAATGTCAGCTGTTATTCAGTTTTATTTAGCCTTTAGGTTTGTTTGTTGTTTATGTTCTTAATTCCTTTACTAAAAGGAAAAAAAAACCCCAAATCTGAAAGATCCCAATCCTTTGAGGATGGTGGTGTTTTAAGTCAGAAATGGCAGGGGTACGGGGGGAAAAAAGTGGGAGTTATGACTCACAAATTCTACTGGACTTTTTGGTAGGGGAATATATATTCCCATTTTGCATTTCGGTGGATCTTCTTTGAAAGCCCACGTTTCCTTTCAAATGCTGATTAGCATTCCTCACGTGTTGTACAGAACAGCACAGAAAATGCATATAAGGTCTTACATTATGCCAGTGTGGTTTAGCCTGTGCTGAGCTACATTTGCAGTCAGTAAAAATTCATGGACATACATTGCCCTTGGTCAGTGTGCACTCCTCGTGTCAAAAAAATAATAGTTGCTCAGGCAGATCAAAAGCAACGCATGCCAAGGCCAGGAAAGCTAGGGATTTTAGTATTTTCTTTTTAATGTACTATTTTCCTGGATATTTATAACTTACCTATAAAGAATTGCTCTGTAGTGAAACATCAAAAGACACTGCTGAGTAGATTTCAGTCACAGAGCTTTCTTTAGGTGACTGCATGAACACACTTAAACTACTACTAGAAAATGAAATTAACAGTTACTCTGAAGGTTGATCGATCCATGTGATTCTCTGAGCTCCCTCATGTTCTTTGAGTATAGTCCTGGATTCAGTGTAAGTGATAGTAAATCATTTCTGTTTGCTGAGAGTGAACATAACATTTTTTGATTTTGTGCATGGTGATATTTATGTGCGTATTAGGAACCTTATCGATAGGGAGGTGCTGAAAGAAGTTAATTTTGATTTTAAAAATAGCAAGGTCTGTAGTCATTCAGACAGCTAGTTTTATGCCCAGCTCTTGCAAAAATGTCCCTTTTTTAAAATGCAGTACTGGTGAAGAGCTGTTTATTGTTGTGTTGAAACATAATTTTTGAAGGGCTGTATAAACCCAAGGAAGACTTCATCTCCAAATAGCTGGGGAAGGAGCTCTGTGAATATGAAGACAGAATTCATCATGCACTCGTGTCGCAGTTTCACAGACCCTACGAAATAGTGTAAGCTGGCAAAATAAGTGATTTTCTGTTCTGGCATCCCCCTTGCCTAGTGCCTGGTGAGGCTGTCAGGAGGCTTGTGCAGGTCAGCTCCCCTTCCATGGCTGGTGGGCTCTCCAGCCCCACTCCTGCCCTGTTCCTGTGGGTGATGTGGGGATGGGGCTGTGCTGCTGGGGTTTAGGGTTTTGTGGAGGGAAGGATTAAGGTTCAGGGCCAGGCTGTTCTTCAGGAGTGTTTGGACCCTTTGGAGAGTGTTGAGGTGACATCAGGCTGGATGGCCCAGCCTGGGAGAGGTGCGGGAGGGTGAGTGAGTTCGTGCCTCTGCCCAAGCAGGGGAGCGAGTGGCACTCCAGATGCTGGGCACAGCTGGCCTGGCTGTAGTTTTCACAGGCATCCAAGAGTCAATTTAGTTCTTATTTTTATTCTAAGTACTTGCTACCAGCACGGTCCCACCCTTTCCAGTTACTTGTTCCCCACAGCCAAAGGATACAAATAGCCTGTTCCAGTNTCCATGGCTGGTGGGCTCTCCAGCCCCACTCCTGCCCTGTTCCTGTGGGTGATGTGGGGATGGGGCTGTGCTGCTGGGGTTTAGGGTTTTGTGGAGGGAAGGATTAAGGTTCAGGGCCAGGCTGTTCTTCAGGAGTGTTTGGACCCTTTGGAGAGTGTTGAGGTGACATCAGGCTGGATGGCCCAGCCTGGGAGAGGTGCGGGAGGGTGAGTTCGTGCCTCTGCCCAAGCAGGGGAGCGAGTGGCACTCCAGATGCTGGGCACAGCTGGCCTGGCTGTAGTTTTCACAGGCATCCAAGAGTCAATTTAGTTCTTATTTTTATTCTAAGTACTTGCTACCAGCACGGTCCCACCCTTTCCAGTTACTTGTTCCCCACAGCCAAAGGATACAAATAGCCTGTTCCAGTAGTCCTTTTTCAGGCACACAAACTCGTGAGGAAACTCATGCACGTAGCTGGGTGTGTATAAACAGTCACAGCACCCTAGCCACCCAGTTCCCCACAAGCCTGATTTAAAATAATCTCTTGGCAAACATCTGGATGCATGCCAGCTGTCCAGAGCATGGGAAGTGTGTGTGATACTTCTGGCTGCTGCATTATTTTTTCTGTAAAATGCCAGGGTAATGGGAAGGGGAGTTGCAAAGGGGTGTTCTTACTTTGCTTTAAGGTGTTTGTACTAAGGATGATGGATCAGCAGTCTCCCTGTTCCCCAAATGGAGCTGTGTCAAGCCTGAATTCAGTAGGAAAGAAAATCAAAACTAGTAAGCAAGGACTTGGAAAAGGGGTGATCCCCGAGCGTGACACTCCGAGTGATTTATTACAGCATCTTGCAGAATTCCAGGCTAATTATATTCAACTTTCTCATTTTGAATGTAAATTGGCAAGGTTTCTGAGGCTTCACATTTTTCTGTTAGACATGAGCAGTGATCCCCCTGCACATGCTTGTTCAAGCAGGAGGGTTGGGACCAGCTGTCCGCTGTTGTAGGGTTTCACCTGCCCTGATCGGTGAGGTGACCTGCCAGGCTGTGCAGGACAGCCACCTGCCATTTCTTCCCCTGCTTTGGTTTTCCAAGGGACTCGTGTTTTTGCTTTTGATATCTGAAGACTTATATTGAAAGGAGTTACTGCAAAGACTTCTGAAGCAAACCAAATGATGTATTTTGGGAAACCACAGATCTTTCAAATACTAATGCAGGGGGAGATCCAGAAAGAATAGTGATCCTAGTGCTAGAAATTTGGGAATTGCGTGGAAGTGAGCAGTGGGGAATACTTTTGAATGGGCAAATTTCAGCACTGAGCGTGAGATTTCTCAGACTTGAAGATGTCGTGGTGACTGCCTCAGGTTTCTTTTGCTGCACGTTTAATTACGTGTGTAAGTTTAAGTGTATGAGTAAGGAGCTTCTCCAAGCTGGCAAATGCAAGTGGGAGTTTCTTCTTAACAACTCTTATGTTCTTGCAGAGGCTATAACCGATGGTCTGTAATAAATGTGTAGTTATAGGCATACGTGCTCCCGTCTTAAAAACAAAACTGGGAAAACTATTGTTGAGAAGGATTAAATTATTATTATTTTAAGGTAACTGCAGCATTCCACAAAGAAATAATAATTAAAATAACAACTGCCTGCTTTCTGACAAAGCTGTCTGCACCACCCATTTCCATGAATTTGTATTCAAGGTGGGGGATACAAGTCTTGGTCGGAAGGAAAAAAAAAAAAGTGCTTTCTAAAGATCCTTAGTAAATAACCAGCTTCAGGGTTCAGCGAACAGCATAGACAAGCTGCATGTCAGATAGAGCCAAGATGTAATTGCAGCATTTAAATAAAAGTTTGGTCACATTTTTTAAAAGATCTCGTGGTTTGCTGTGGAAAATGGAGGTTAGTTACACATCCTCCTAGGGAAAGAAGTGCTTAATTTCAGCATTGAGGAATGTTGATCATATTTAAGTCATATAAATTTACTTCAAGGAGGCATAAAATTCTGGTCTCAGTGCTGCTGGTACAGATGAATAGTTACCAAACTGACAGAGATGGAGATGCAGTCCTGCAGCTTTTATTTGCTCTGGACTATTTAACTGTGTGCTCACTTTCCCTGGCAGCACACTGACATTTCCCGTTCATGGAGCTTGACAATCGGTGTGAGCACTTCCTTAAACAATTGGTACAGAAATATTTTCATATGGAAGGAGAACTTGCCCAAGAATGTTTGTGGCTACTAAATATTAAGATGGGCTTCTAAATTCTCTAGTTGTTTTGCAGATGACTAAATTAATTGGAAAGCAGCCAGAGAGACAGAAGAGTCCAGTCGGTAGTTCAGCAACAATAAAAGGCTTTGGAGAACTTTATCAAAGCTTCCATTAACCCCCTGCTGATGTCCTCAAACAGGATTTTTTTGAGAGAGTAGAAACACAAAAGCTAGGCTGCACAACTGCCCGTGTGTCCATTCACAGTTTTTAAATCCACACAGTTACTAATTAAAATGCCATGCAGAGTAGCACAAATAAACCTTGCAAGTCCCTGAAGCCCAAAAGTTTCTGCATTGGCTCATGGTTTGGAGGGCAGGATGCTGAACTGACCCCAAAGGGTGGGTAAAGCAGCCCACTCTGGTTCAGATATTCCGTCCTTGCAAAATGTGTGTCAAGTCCATCCATATGCATGAAATCCCACTCCCAGAATGCCATCCCAAGGCAGCCCATTATATTTTATTTATGTGTTGCATAGCATTGCTTTAAACCGTGAGGGCTAAATAGAGCTGTGGCATGCCTGCTGGCTCCCTATAATCATGTTTGCCAGATTCTGGTGGACATCAAAATGCTGAGCACACGAGTGAATACTGCTTCTTTCATTGAGAAATGTCACTTCAGATTTAGCCCCACGTGTGAACTGGTGTGCAGGGAGCGCTTTATTATCATGGCAGGGCTCCAGTGGGCTTCCCCTCCCAAACAAAGTGGGCAAATGCATAGCCTCTCTCTGCATCCACTTGAAGGATTTCATGGCGTCTCCTTAGATTAAGGTAATCTGCCTTCATTACTAAATTCAAGAACCAGAGCCCCAGAACTTCGAGTGCACTCCAAGAATGGATTCAGGGTCTCTGAAAGTTGTGGTTTGGAAACTGGTGATAACAAAAGTTGATCGTGGTTTTGTATTTATTTTTTTAAATGCAGTCAAGAGAGCTGTAGGAAGCTCAAGCATTTGTATTTTATTCCTGTGGTCATTTGTATTTCAAACATTCCCTTATGGAAAAATCCTACTGTTAATTTAAAAGGAAATGATAGCTTTTGTCTCAGCCTTCTGAACTGTTCCTGCTGAGTTTATTAGGACTTTTATCCCTGCTATCGAATTCTATCACCTAGTCTTAAAAAGACGATTGACTGGTTCTCATTTTTTTATTAAATTCTTCTACTGCTCCATAAAATATCTTTGGTTTTGTCTGTATTAAAATCCATTGAAAGTATCCATGGATTATTACAGACAGAAAAACCCTTAAACTGTAATGTGCTTTGGATATAAATGTCTTTCAGTTCCATAGATTACTGAACGCTAAAAGGGAAGCACTGAAATTTTTAATTAGCTTTTTATTATTTTTAATTTTCTATGTTGCCGTTAAGTGGTCCTATCAAGAGATAATAGAACAAGACAGCTTTGACTAAGCAAAATAGGAAGGCATAGTGGGCTGGAAGAGGTGTCTTGTGTATGAATTGAGTTTTGTGTGCTGTCCCATTTATTTTAGCAAACAAATCAAGGCATGATCTGGAGACAACCCGCTACAAGGGCTCCCTGGGAAGATTGCGCTTGTCTCGGTAACAGACTGCGTTCTTTAAATCTGTCCTCTGAATCAGCCCCAATTTATCTTTTGAGCATAAAAGGGAATGCAGATGGAGTAGCCACAGCCTGCCTTATAGTTTATCAGGATATTGTGCATGCACATAAATAAGGCAGAAAGTGACTGGAATATGTAAGTGGCTGAGTGTTAAATCCCATGTTTTTCAAGCTCTGTGGGCACTCAGGGATGGGGCAGCCAAGGGGAGTCCTGGAGGAGCTGCAGGGATTTGTGGGCTCTCTGTGGCACCCCAGACAGGGGGTGCAGACCCAGCGGTGCCTTTGCAAGAGCCTCTTGCTTTCACTGCTGCCTGTGCTGAAGGTTAAAGCCGCAGTTACGGAAGGACTGGGAAAAACCGATGTGAAAAGGGTGGATTGGGCTCAAAGGGAGACTTCTCAGCACTGCTTGCACAAGTGGCATTTTGCTTTAACCAGAGAATATTTTTATTCGCATTTGTTACACTGGCAAGCTGCAGGTTGGAAGGGCTCTGTAGCACAGGGCTTCCCTAGCTTATTTTCGGTCTGAGTGATCCTTACTTAGATGGAAGGTACCAGCTTCACCCAGGTTAAATGAGAAGATGATAAAATTTTTGGACCTTGATGACAAAAATGAACTAAAACTATAGCAGTGAATCTTACAGAGATGAGAGACATAACATTGGAAAGTGCTTTGTGTGCTGTTGCAAGAAGAAATGATTTTTGAATTGCAGGTTTTGAAGGAAGATTGTTTTACCTTTCAGTCTGTATCCTGTGCAGGTCTCGTTTCCACCCTTCAGTACCCTTAGGAGCCCTGGCCTCGGTGGGGAGGAAAAGCCTGCTGGAGAAATCCTCTCAGGAGCTGGGATGGGCTCCTCTCAGTATCATCCTATCTGCTGGAATATGGGACTGGAAACAAAGGTCCATACTCAGAATACAGACCAGTCTGTGCGACTGCTGAGTGAATTTGGGATTACTGTTTTCATGGGCTTTTATTTGCCCAGACTGTAGCTCAGTACTCCTCCAGGACATAAATCTGGCTGGTCTTTGTACAGCTTAAAATCGTTATAACTTCATGAGGTTGATTTTTTTATTATTATTTTTATTTACTTAGTTTATTTATTTTTAGGATTGAAATCTTTCAGACTTTGTAATGGCACTTGCATTGCACAGGAAACCAATTATTCTTTGGAGTGTTTTACACTGAGGCAGTCACCTTTAATATTTAATTGCTGATTCCACTTGGGGTTTTTCCAACTGACACAATTTTAAAACGAATAATGCACTGGTTTTCAGTATCCAGCATAAAACCAAAATAATGAAACCCCTTTATAAGTTTAATTATGTGCCACCTATGATGTAATTGGCTACTGACATCATGAACTAAGATTTTAATTTTAAAATGTTTATGTGTTTCAGGAAGCTTAGGACTCTTCCCCAGTTTGTTCCTCATTACTTTTTTTTATTTTTTAATGAATGGCAAACATAGGTAATTTTGCTTTTTGCAGCAACACTGTGTGCAGAGTGTTTTCTCTCTCATCGGGTCTATTAATGATTTTTAATTTCCTGAACAAATCTGCCCGTTGTGGGTGAAGGAAAGGGGGTTTAATTCCGTTCCAGTGAAAGGACCTGGTGGGAGAGCTCCAAGTGTGAGTTAAGTGTGCTGCAGTCTGGTCCTCTGTGGTACTTTCCAAAAGCACAGAGTGTCTTTTTCCCCTGGAGAAGAGGAACTTTGATGGGAGTATGGCAGAGTGTCTTGCAGCATTCTAGAAGAATGGGGATCTCCAAGTGCTGTTGACCAGTGTCCTTCACAAAGTGCTACTAACATGAGCCCAGAAAACCCAAACCTTGATTCAATCTCAAGCATTCTCAACAGCACAAAGACAGAGATCGTATCATGTCAAATCCATCTAACCTTTGTACAGAAGGTACTTCACCGGAGTTCCAACTGAACACTCTGAATATCAACTATAATTAAAATTTGTAGCTTGTCATCTGAAATGTAAATACGTAAATGCAAACCTTCTGCACCAGCCTCTTCTGTGTGATGGAGCTGAAACTAAATATGGCTGAAGTTCCTTAACTTTGCTGACTTTGAAACAATTTATGCTCTTAAGTGTTAATATAGGAATGGTGATTTTTATTGTTGAGTGAGTCCTGGGTTTGGATTCTGTTGGGTGCTGCAGGCTCAGGAGGGCATGGCTGAGACCCAGCCTGCAGTTGCTGTTGGAGCTGTGGATCACAGTGGAAGTAAAATGTTTATAATTTTATTACTTTTTCTTCCCCCAAGAATCTTGCCATTTCTGACTTTAGATGATTGATCTGAGAAACCCAAATGGCAAAGTCTAAGTCTCTGCTATTACTGAAGCACTTCAGAAGCCAGGATGAGGCAATGTGGCCAAATCTATTTATTAAAATAGCGAATGCTGCTTTAGCAAAATGAGTCATGCCATCCATTTATTTATTTATTTTCTTTAGAAGATACTTCAGTATTTCCAAGGCATCTAAGTGGCAAACAGGGCAGAGGCTTCTGTTTGTCTGGATTTCAAAAAGGCTTTTAAGCAGCGCTTTTTACAAAATCTAATATTCTTAATGCTGAAAGTAAGTGACAAAGGACATTATTTAGCACATATATATACATCATCTAGACATCCATGTTTCAAGTAAATAAAAAGTAACTGTGTGAGAACCAAGGAGAGCAGTGTTAGGAGATGTGTGTTGCCTTGGGTGCCAAATCACACATTTGCCCCATAGTGGGTTAAGCTTTATGCAATAACTGTTGGGGTAACCACATGCTCAGGTGACTTGGTGGTAAGTATAAGACAGGGCCAGGGAGCAGAAATGAGGCTTTCTGTTGATAGATACGGACATGGGGCATCAGATGAGAGCTGTCCTGTGCCCTGTGAGACAAAGGGTTGCCCTGTTACAACAGCAGGGTCAATATTTCTTATGTTTCATGGATTATTGAAACACTGTTTTAAGAGGTTTGAAAGCTGCACACAAGAAGTGGTTTGCAGGGCACAGATACAGTAAGTTATTTCATTGGTTCTGTACAATTTAAGAACAGCTCTTGCCCTCTTGTGTGTTGACTGATGACGTGTGTGCAAACATGTCTTAACTGCTCTGGCTGTGGGCAGGAGGATGGCAAAATGGAGGAGGAGTAGCTGGATGGTTGTTTGACTTGAGGAAGGGCTTAGAGAACGGGATAGGGGTCTCATTTGAGGGCAGCTGGTGTTTCTTTAAGGGTAGCTTTGATTTCCTGGTGGAAGGGGCTGGGAGGGAGTGGAGTTCATTTAGAAAAGACAGCTCAGCAGATCCTCCTGTGCAGCAGTGCATAGGTGAAGGACAGGCTGTTTCTGGGGAGGACTTAGCTCTGGTGGCTACTTCTGACTTCCTGGGAGGAACGGCAGGGTAGCCCTGAGGGGATGATGCTGAGTTGGGCATCTTGCTCCAGACTACTTATTTTGAGCTGTTGGGGAATGCTCCATTTCCAACATTATTATCTGCTTTAATAATTAGGGGTTATGGTCTTCTAACTCCTCCTTCCAGCTCTCCCAGAGCCACTGTCCTCAGGGGTGCTGTACATTGTGGCACAGCATCAGGGGTGTCTGGTGGTCTGTGCTTGCTGGACCAGCATCTGGGAAGTAAGAGGAAGTACAGCAAGTGCTTCCCACAAGTGTTCCACCCAAATTCAGGTCCTAGGGTCCTACCTCTAAGCGTGACAGCTCTGGCCCACAACAGTCTCTCTGTCTGGACTGCCTGGCCCATTTTTTCTGCTTCTCTCAATCCAATATAATGCAGTGGAGCATCAGTGTTGGCTTCTTTAGGCTACAAAATTTATTGTTGTTTATACTGGGTCAGATTCCAAGCTCAACTGGAGGGAAGAGTAACTGCAACGTGACCTGCTTTGTGACCAGCGGCTCCAAACCTGCTCGGGTCAGACAGCTGCTGACTAATTCCTCATCTTAACAAATTACTTATTGCTCTAGAGTTTCTAGAGCAACTCACAGCTCTGAGTGTGTTCACCCTTCCATGTTAATCATTCTAGCATTTAGAAATGTTTCGGTGCTGGGGTTTTTAAGTGGTTGTGATGTTCAGATAGATTTTTATAAATTGCCTTTCAGTTGAAAGGCTTGTTTTCCTGTTTGTTTTAAACTGGCATTCATACATACAGGAAATACACGGTATTCTGCCATGTTTCTGTTGGCAACTATTAAGTTATCCTTGTCAGAACATGCCAACAGGATTTCTTAGCAAGCTAGCAGAAAGCAAACAAGCAGTTTTCAGACGAAACAGACCCCATGCTTGAGTTGTAATACAAATCTCTTGCTAAATGCTATGTAGATTCTATAATCTTTTGGTTTAAGGCAATCTTTGAGATTGTAGGTTGCAGATTCAGATCTTTGGAGTAATTCCAGACCTGCATTGCGTGAGCTGACATCATTATTTGGCCTTCAAAATTGGAGGGGCCAGTACCTGAAAATAATGTATTGCTGTCAAGAGCTGGCCCTCTTTAATCGCCAGAACGAGCCATCTCCTGGGCATGCAAAATCCTCTTCATCCTCCCTTTACATTTCTGATGTAGACCACAGGGAACTGTGGTCACATCTCAGTTCCTATAATAGTTTTGATCTAAATTAGAGCAGTTCTGGTATGCTGAAGTAGTCTGTGCTAAAAGTGACACAGAACTGGATGTGCAGCCCAGAAAATACACAGGCTCTTTGTGGATCCTCAGCAGCCACTGCAAATCACCAAGAAATGAAGCTGGATTGAGGTGGTAAAAATACAGCACTCTAATAATCCTCAACTACTACTATTTGTTGCTGCTAAGAGCCTGCGTTTTCCTTCAAGCTTTTGATTTGATGCAAGTCAGAGCCAGCTTTTGTGGTTTGGCAAGATTTGCAGCACAGGTTCTTTTGGGAGAGGCAAGAAATGAAAACTTTAAAACAGAGGAAATGTTTAAAACATAATAATACTGTGTTAACAGTTTTTAAAATCTCACTTTCTAGCCCCTTTCTTTATGAACACATCATTACAAGCATAACTGATGTGAGCTGGTCCCTAGGTTTGAGAGCCTGTCACTTGTTTTTCTCAGAGAACTTTGTGAGTGGGTTGCAGAGCCCGGAAAGTAAGGGAAGATCCCTTGTGCCTGTCATTTTGGGATGAAGGTGTCCTGCAGGAATATCCTGTGGCCAAGCTGGTGCTTTCCCTGAGCAGTTTCTAGCAGCAAGGAGGGAAAGTTCAGTTCAGCAGCATTAGGGCTGGTTAAAGGGATTGGGAGAAAGAGGCCAAGCTCAGCTGTCACGCTGCTTCTCACTGCGCCGGCCAGGATTTTCACGTGTGGGTGGATAACCTTGGGCGCTTTACTCCAGAGGCGGAGATTTAAAGTCTTTGCTTTAAACGCTAAAAGCTTGAAAATGCTGGCCTGAATCTTGGCGTGTCTCACTCTCCAGGCTGCGAGGTATTCCTTGCCAGTCATCATTCCTGGGGGAAGGAGAGGCAGACGGTGGGAAGACAGAGGACTCGGGAATGTCTTGGGAAGCTTCCAGTGGCTTGGTTGAGCAATCAGGCCTCTAGATCCTTGTCCAAGTCCTAACCTGGTCCAATCATCGCTAGTATAAATGTTTGCTCCACTTTTACAGAGGGAATAATGAAAAAAGTCCCAAATATGCATGTGGTTAGTTTTTAAAGTGCACAGGCAGCCCACAGACTCTGGCAGGTCCCTCGGAGAAAGGCGTAGCTGTCATGCTGACAGTGAGGAATGGGAATGCCAGGCTCCAGCTCGGCTCTTCAGACGTGCACAGACATCGAATCTGTGAGAGCACATCACCTCACACATGTGCAGGAGCCTTTCCTGGGCTTATCCTGACGGACATACATGGCTTGTACATATGCTTTGCATATGTTTGGAACTGTGGTCATGCTAAAATGTTTTCTGGTCCTAGTGAGGCCACATCTGGAGTGCTGTGTCCAGTTCTGGGCTCCTCAGTGCAAGAATGACAAGGAGCTACTGGAGGGAGCCCAGTGGATGCCACAATGATGATGAGGGGTCTGGAGCATCTCCCTTATGAGGAGAGACTGTGGGAGCTGGGCCTGTTCAGTCCAGAGAAGAGAAGACTGAGGAGATCTCATTAATGCAACAATGAGATCTCAAAGGGGGCCAAGAGGATGGTGCCAGACTCTTTTCAGTGATGCCCAGTGATGGGACAAGGAGCAATGGCCATAAACTAAAACATAAGAATTTCTTCAACATGAGGAAGAGCAGCACTGGAGCAGCTGCCCAGGGAGGTCATGGAGTCTCCCCTTCTGGAGACATTCCAAACCCATTTGGATGCATTTCTATGTAACCTGCCCAGGTGACCCTGCCTTGGCAGGGGGATTGGACTGGATGATCTCCAGAGGTCCCTTCCAATCCTAACAATTCTGTGGTTCTGTGAAAGAGAACTGCCTTCTTTTTAATTTATTCTGGTACATGTAACTAAAGAGGGCTGGACACTTGTCTCTTCCCTTGATTTGAAGTCAGTGTGACAGCTAGTCAATTAAGATGCCCTCTTACACGAATAAAATGATCAGAATCTGACCCAGAGCATGTTGCTTTTAGAAATTATTAAAACCATATTTGATTCTTTGTGTTGTATATCCTTTTCCTGCTGTGAGGTTATTTACTAATATAATTTACAAAATCTCATGTAAACCCCCACAGTGTTACAAGGTAAATGGTCAAAGAGAAAACCTGAAATGTGCCAGATTCCCTTCTATATGTTGTGTCCTAATCAAGAGAAGATCTTCTAATGGAAGATCTTCTATTGTCTTGTTTTGATTTCTGAGAGGAGTTTTCTTCAGTGTTAGATTCTCAGAAATCTTTTATTTTTTCTTTTTTCTTTTTTTTTTTTTAAGTAATTAATAATGGAGCAGGCTTTTAGTATCTACCCTGGAAGGTAAAAACCCTTAATCACAGTAACATCATTAGTGCTTTCAAGCATTTAATTTTGATGCTTGACAAAGCGCATAGCCATTGATAGGAACAAATAAGTGTTGTGTGCAATTGAGGGAATAAAGAAAAGCATGAAAACCCCTAAGCTTCAAGTAATTAAATTTAAATATGTTATTTGAATTTAGCTGAGATAATGTACAAACTGTGGGTATATTTTTCAGTCAGTGAAAGACCCCTTGAGTAAACATGATCCATTTAAATTCAAATCATGGGGAGTGGAAAGTAAACCCTGCTGTGGGTGAGAAGACATCTTCAGTAAAACACTGGGCATTGTGTATCTTTGATATCTGAGTACTCATGTGCTATAGTTTTATAAAGGGCTGTTTTCACTCATGGATGCCTACATGCCAGAGACTTTATTGCATCTATTTATTTCCTGGTTTTTTCCTCTTTCCTTTCCCCCCCGCCCCTCCTAATTTGAACCAGTAATGAAAAACTGACACTCTGCCTCTGCCATCCTTTAAAGTGCCTCAAAACTGCCACAATTCAGCACTCTCTAGCCTTGGGATATGGCTTTATGGCATTTGGGTGAAGTTTTTGTAGTACATCTGTGCTCTTTCTCTCTCTGTAGGCCGCAAGCTCAGAACTGAGGTAATAAAACTACTAGTAGGTGTTTAATGGCAGGTTATTGAGGAAGTAGATGAAAGAAAATTGCAACATTCACATCAGTAGGGAGTGGGGTTTTTAAGGGAGAGGAACTGCTGAGCTTTGAACTCAGGAAAGTTACACTTGGTGCTTTTGTTCAAGGGGGGGACCCCCTTTTAGGCACCAAAATACCTCATTCTGTGAAATGAGCTGTTCTGGTAGAATTGGTGCTTGGTATGTGCAGTCTATGCACGTGTGGCAGAGAGCTTGCTGTTGTAAGCAGTGATGATTGAGAAACAAGTCATTGCTTACCTCTCCTTTCCAAACATAAGGGAGCAGGGTGGAGAAAAGTACAAAACATGAAAGAAAAAGTGATCTCCTGCTCTCTTCTGTGAGTTTCATATGATCTTACTGTGAACATCTTAATTGTGTACGTCATTCTTTTTGGTCAAGCTGTCCTTAGTATGTTCTATGTAGGAATGTGTGTATCTAATGAACAGTTAGCCCACGCACATAGAAGAGAATATTCTTTTATTCTGCTTGTGATCAAAGCATCATTTTACAACCTGTTACATGTTTATCTTCACATCATCCCTAAGAGGCAATTTAAAGGCAAAAGGCAGAAGAACAAAGAATGTAAATATTTTTCACAAGCTCACTCAGAAGGCTGTGTCTGCTGCCTGGAGTGCCATGTTGAGCTGGCAGTGCTGATGTCCTCTTTGTCCTGGACAATATTGACCAGACTCTTACGCCCTTTGGTAATACATGTGCAGGGAAAAACTGTTGTTCTTTCAGGAGTCTAGTCTTTCAGGTCAGATGGTGGATCCTGAAAAACAAGGAAAAAAAACAAACCTGATTTGTAGGGCTACTTGCCAAAATAAAAGGGAATTGGTAACTGAGGATTGTATCCATGCAGTGGGATAACTGCAGTACTGCCCGTGGGTACTGGGTCCAGTTCCTCAAGGTCCTCAGAGTTGCAGCTCACCACCCTACTGCACAGACCAGTGTAGGTCTGTGCTGCAGAGATGTCACTCCTGAAGAGCCTCTTGCAGTTCTGGTACTCGGTCCTGTAGTTGGACTTTGGCATTCTTAGAGTTTCTGTATAGCATATGGAGAGGCAGGATGTGCAGTCAAAACAAAGTTGGAAACAAATGGCTCATCTGCAGAATCCAGGACAAAAGAAGATACTAAAAGTTAAGGAGAATGAATTTGTGTATAAAGGTCAGGAAGGAAGAAATAGGGCCATTCTTAAAATTGTAAGGAGTAACAAAGGAATTGATGTACAAGTGCTTTTTGTGTCCTGGAGGACAGGAGCATGTTGCTTATTCCAGTATGGTGTAGTGCCTAAGATCAGCTGTCCATTTTTGAGAGATGTGAGAAAGCACTTGTTAAACTATATAAAGCTAAGAGTCTTCACAAGAAGGCTTAGTTAATATAAATTCTTCTGCTGCAAATAGCCATTTTACAACAGAGAAGAAATGTGTTTTCATACAGCACTTACCAGCCCAATATTGAAGGACTCACTAAATTCCAATATAGATGCCTGCTGAAATGAAATGGGAAACCAAGGAGGTTAAAGAGAGGATAAAGGAAAGAAAGTGAACTTTCTCTCTACAATTCTTGAGGTCAGACCAGCATAAGTGACAGATTCACAGTAAAAAGAATTGCTTGTCTGCCCTGCATGAGGCAGCGATTAACTAAGCAGATTTCTCTCCGCTTGGTTTATCAGTAATGATGTGTGCGTGTGTGTTTTAGGGTAACAAATCTGGTTTCTAATTTATTAGCTGCGCAGTATTCTTATTGCAGAGGGGAATTAAAAATAGGTTTGATTCTCTGTTGAGGAAGTGTGAGGTTATTTAGCAGGTTTGCAGTCGTGCCACAGATATAATTTGATGGAGCACACCTGGATCCTCCCTGTTGGCTGTGTTTATAGTCTCCTCTGTCATTCAGTGTTTGCCTTTGCCTGTGAGAGACAGACAAGGAAGAAAGAGATAAAGGTTCTGGAGGCATTTCTAACAGAGATGCCAAACTGTCAAATAGTAAATCGGGAAGCAGCTCCCTGATGGTTTCACATCAAGAGGAGACACCCTTTTGTGACTGCGGCATCTACCGGTTATTTTCACTTCCATCAGAACTGTCTGATATGGTCAAGTAGGTTTGAGGCTTTCAACATTCAATTTTCCTTTCATTTATAGTGACTGTTTTATTTATTTTTCTTTCTTGGTAGTTTTCAAGGATACCTGTTTCAAGGATACTTTTAACTTTATAACATTTTCATGGATCGTCATCCCAAAGTTAAAGGTAGAAAAAGAAACAAAAATAAAAGGGAATGGGGAAAAAAGAGCAGCTACAGCATCAGGGAACAAAAGAAGAAATATATTCAATTTAGGAAGACCTCTAATCTCTGGTTATACAGGACAGCTTTGTTAGATAAGATTAAAAATTTCATGAATGTCCCTTTTTATCCCTGGAGACTCCGCCATTTATACCAGCTATTGTCAGCATCAAAAGACCTTGATAACAGCTGGCTAGAGACGTGACCACACAGCAACACAACAGCAAGAAAGGGGCAGCCGGGTTCATAAATCTTCAGAAAACCCGTTCCCCAGCGCAGCCATGAATCTGCTGCTATCACAGCGAAGGGAGAAGGCATTGTCCTCCAGCCAGTCAGAAACCTGAACTTCAGCATTAGCAGGGGCTCTTTAGGCAGTGCACGGTGCACAAAGAGATGTTTTCCATTATCTTCTTCATTGCAGCCCTTATTACTGACACAGATACAGTTTAAAGGGTCTTGGAGTTTAGCTTGTTGCTAGGTAGAGTTTTTCCAAAAATGCTGCAGCCCTTACCCTTGGCGGTGCAATCCTGCTTTTTCTATTCATGGCATCAATGCAGCGCCACATGGGACAGGGTCAGGCGATGCCATTTCGGTTCACAATGAACCAGTCCCTGGTATCTTTTGGCTGGGAAGGAGCTACCAAAGCCAGAAGCTGGCCCTTGGCCATTTTCCAGGGACTGCTCACAGATTCGGGGGTAAGCAGGGCAAGTTATGAGGCACAAACTGGCTCAGACTCTTGAAATACAAGTTTCCTGGTTTTAATGGAAGGGCCCAAATTCATACGTATTCAGCTTTACTCTGGCCTTACTTAATTCAGTGGCAATATTTTCTCAGCTTTAGAGAAAACCAGATTGGAACCTCAGGAACTTCATAGTTCCTGCAAAGTAAATAGCTAATGAAATAACATCAGTTAATTTTAGGAGATGGAAGAAGAGAATCACTGTGGACCAAAAAATGACAGAGAACAATAATAAGAGATCCTTTTAGTACCTTGATCTCTTATGGAGGTCTTTACCTGGGCATCATGAACATTGCAGAGTTTAGACAACTGTGTTGTTACTTCAAAACCCACCTATCTAGTATTGTCCAGGATCCAAACCCAGTCTTTCTTAGAGATGATTAAATGTAATTTTGTTAGAGAAAACAGGAAAAATACTTAATGCTTCTAATTTCCCCTTGCCCTCACTCCCCCAAGAAAAACACGGTTTTTGAAAGTGCTCATGTTGTGAAAGTTACAATTAAAAATACATTTTCCTCATTAAAACAGAATTATTGCTTATAATGTTTTGTTTCTTTTCTTCTGGCAGCTCCGTCCCCGATTGCCTTGATCCAGGCTAAGGAGATAACAAGGCACAGCGTTGCCTTGGCTTGGCTGGAACCTGATAGGCCAAACGGAGTCATCCTGGAGTACGAAGTGAAATACTATGAAAAGGTACTGCTCAAAAAGGGGCAAGCAGGGAGTTCCCTTTTTTGGCTTCGGGCAGAGCTTTTTTACTTCATTCCACTGCAGTTTATTTCCAGATAGGATTCCATCATTTGAAACCAAATAGATTCAGTTTAATAAAATCCAATTAAGGATTTCATGCACTTGAATGGTTGCTTGAAAGAGTAAGACTCATAGGCTGTTCCAGCTGTATGGTATGAGTTTATTTTGTTATTTCTTTCCTACCTAGAAACTGAGCTTTTATAGCAATCACATTTATAATGAGAGTCAATAATGTTGAGCAGAAGTGAGACATTAGCTTTACTTCATAGACAGAAGTATAATAATGAAGTATATAACAGAGTCATAATAATAAGATCTGTTTGCCGACAGCTTCTGCTTAGAGTGATAGCGTGGACTGGCTGGCTTTTAATAGAGAATGAGGAAAGAAAATTAGATTCTTCATACTTTCCAAGTTAGAGGGAGATGTTATTCCTTCAAATAACTTCTCAAGTAGGGAATTATGAAAAGAGCTATTTTCTTTGAAGGCTCTCTGCAAAAATGAACAATTACCTGCTCTTGCTTGTGTGCACTGTCTCTCACATGCACACTCATACTTCTAATTTTTTTAATAAAGAAAATCAGTTACTTGCTCTCTGCATACAGAAAAAGGCATCTGATTTGCAGGGAAGCTAGATTATTACATTTTCTGATAGATTTTTCAGCCAAAAATAGAACAATTTTTAGTAATGGACTTTCTGGAAGACATTGTCTAAGTCTTTTTAAAAATATTTTTATCGTTTTTTTATACGGTTTCTGGCTGGTAGGAAGAAAAAGAAAGTGCCAGCATGTGTGAGTAAAATGTCCTTGTTCATCAAGAAGATCCTATTTGAATGCTTGCCTGTTTTCCAGAGGTTTTAATTGTGTGATTTCTTAAATAATCAGTGATATATGAGTATCATACCTACTGCCTCATCCTCCTTTTTTGGCTTGCTCAGAGCCCCATGCAGCACACAGTGCTGAGGGGATTGAGCAAGGCCAGCAGCAGGAGCCCTCAGGATGTATTTTGAGAATTGCATCGCTGTTACTCATCATCTTTCGTGACGACAGTTTTGGCAAGGCAGTGGGGGTTCCAGGTTCACGGTGCAGGGAGGCATTTTCGCTCCATCACCGCTGTGTTCTCCTGTTGCCAGGACCAGAACGAGCGCAGCTATCGCATCGTGAAAACGGCCTCCAGGAACACCGACATCAAAGGCCTCAACCCCCTGACCTCCTACGTGTTCCACGTGCGGGCCCGGACGGCAGCAGGCTATGGAGACTTCAGTGGGCCCTTCGAGTTCACAACTAACACAGGTGAGCAAATTCCCACTGAATTCCTCTGCTGCTCCTCGAGCACAGGGTGCAGATGTAACTGGGCTGTGTGCTGGGACTTTTCCCGTTGGATGCTTGGACTGGGGTGTGTCTGCTCTGAGAAAATGCTCCTCCGTGGCCATGAAGCAGGCATGAGACACCTGTTTGGATATGCTGCATTCTAGCAATTCTAGCAAAAGTACTTCACTGTGGCATAAGGAAACATGCACCCCATAAACACTTGGAAGCCATTGATGCTTGAGAGATTTTATGTCCTGTAAATGTAGGTGTTTGCATGTTTCTGGAATATCTTATTTCAAGGAGAATAGAACCCTGTTACTCCTCTTTACAAGCTATTGACATAGATCAGCTAGGTGTCCTACATCAGCTCCCATATTTGCACTTTTCCTTAGACAGTCATATAAAGACAAGAATGTTCGAACTACGTTGTCAGTAGGCCTTTTCACTTTGCTCATGGAAATATGCAAATTGAGGCCCCAAAATGTTTGCTTTTCAGTGGCAGAAAGGCACTGTGACCGAGCCTATTTCATTTTGGACATACAGGTCTCCTTAAATCAAGTTAAGGTCATGCCAGTTAGTGTCAATATCATTCAGGATGTTAACAACTGAAAACAATCCATCAGGAGGAGGATAGACATTTTTAAATAACTTACTCTCTTAGTGTCAGTTGGGGAGTGATCATCTAGCCCCACTGAGAGAAAAACGAGGAGGAAAGAAGTGTGGAAAGCAATTAGAAAGGCAAAAAAAATTAGCCATTATACCCTCTGAGCAGCACTGGAGGGGAGAAGGAGAGGGAGTCCTTGTTCCTGGTGAACTGAAGTTCTCCAAATCATTATCAAACATCATGTCTTCAGCTCATTAGCACCGTGTTGGAAAATTGTGTCAAATGACTATATAATAAAGGCCTGAAAGTAGATTCGAGTGCTGCTCTAAACTGCCTTCACAAGCTAGAAAGCTCATTGAGTGCTACCTAGGTTGATTTTTTGAGGTTGTCTGACACTAATGCTGCCTTTTCTGTTTTCAGTTCCTTCCCCCATCATTGGCGATGGTACCAATCCCACAGTGCTGCTTGTTTCAGTGGCTGGCAGTGTTGTTCTTGTGGTCATTCTCATTGCAGCCTTTGTCATCAGCAGGAGGTAAGAACTTAAGCTTCTCTCTCCCTCTCTCTCTTTCATCAGGGAGCTTTTTGTCTCGTCCAAACAAAGCTAAATTCTTTGATTAGCATCATAAACAGTACATTTGCATTACAAGCCTTCTCCCATGTAGCTTTGATCTTCTCGACATTAGTACCAAGCAGCATGTGATGTAATGGCAATAGTTCCAGCTCTATTTGCCCTTCAAATGCAAAGCTGATTCCAATAACTGGCATTGAGAAGCAAGCCAGCTAAAGATTTGTGGTTAGTGTAATTTGAAGTTAAATTTAATGGGTGTGGGTACAGTAGATTTTCTTGGACTGATTCCTGATAGACAGGGAATAAACAACGGCACTTTTGTGAACTAAGCCATCAGACTGCTATGCTGGTGATTTCTGTGTTAGTCTATGAGTCTGCACTAGTGTTTCAGGTTAGTCCTTCCTGTGTGAGGGGATATGACTGTAAAATGGAAGCCACGGTCATTCAGCATGAGATGCAGTAACACAGCAGAAGTGGATCGATGGTTATTTCATCGACGGAGCACCATAATCTTCTACCAAGTGCTTGTTCATTCTCCCAAATTCAATCCAGGCATCAGGAGCAATCCTGTGAGTGGGAGGACAGTGTAGCAGAAACACAGTGTGAATGTTTCTGTCTTCATCTTTGTGTTCAATCTCATTTAAAAAGATCAGCATGATCTTGCTTCAGTGTAATTTTGAGATAAAACTTGTTGTATCATTACTGCTTCTGAAGCCTCTGATCTGAGGGATGCACATTTTGTCGGTCTCTGTTGGTCAGTTTAATGGCATCAGCTGTAAATGTGCTCAAACTCCTCTTCATTTGCTCTTTAAATTGTCCTAGCGAGCAATTAAGTACCTATGATTGTAATATCTGGAAAGTAGACATGCATTGTGATGGCTTTCTGTGGGTGTTCAACTCAAAGCCTCCATGCTGGCAAGAGGAAAGAAGAGCAGAACATATGAAAATGTGATGTGGAGAGACAGGTTTATTAAAAGCCAGTGCAACAGAAAATAGCATCACTGAGCTTGATGACTTAATCTCCTCTCCGCTTTTATTGATCACTTTATTATTTAAGGTAGGATTGATAGCAGGATACATTGGATTTCTAATTATGAGTCGCCACCTTGGAGAATTGAGCCTGTCGGGCTGCTTTGAGATGATTCCTTCCCTTCCTCCCCCTATAAAAAAATGTCTCTTCCCAAGGCTGATAAACACGGCTTGGTGATTGGCCCTCAATGGATCACTCTTTAGAAAATGAACTGTCAACCCCTTGCCCTCGTATTGATTCTCGTTAGGATCGGCCATAAAGCTGTCAGAGGAGAGGCTGCCTGGAGCCAGGTACTGACAGACCTGCTGGGCTCAGACAGGTCTGCCCAGGGCTGTCTGCTCACTTATCTCTGCCCAGAGTGTGCAGTCACACAAAGGCACCACAGAGCAGGTGGGCAGCAGGGACAAAAGCCCGGTCCAGGCACTGGTGGCAGTGGAGATAAAAGCATCGTGGTGGCCGTGGGCTCAGGGATGTCCCGTGGCTCCTCACTGGTATCTCTCAGAGAGGCCATGGAAGGAGAAAGACACAGCAATATGAACGAAATACTAGGACAGTGAAACTGCTCTGTGCATACTAATGCATGGTGCCTTGCTAATTAATAGCCCTCAATACACAGCTCTCCAGTAGCTGGAAGTAGCTCTCAATAAACAGAATCTACTCTAATATTCACTCTTACTCTAATGATTTTAACCACTCTCACAATGTCATTTAGAGGTGTGGACTTTGGGGATATTTCATGATGTTCCTAAGCCAGCAGAAGTTAATAGCAAAATAATTATACTTTGTTCCAAAATTACTTCAGATGAGAAAAAGCTTTTCCATCCATACAGTCCCCGTGAGAAGGTTTGTAATCTAGCCATGACCTAAAAGTCATATTTGTACAATCAAACCTGTGCTTTGGCCTACAGACACAACCTCTCTGCATCCACAAGCCAAATGTGGGAGCTGGGCATATTCTGTAGGTGCCCACTTTTGAACACTGGGTTATTACTGGTAATTTAGCATCATGCTTTTTTCAAGACATTGTTCAAATCCCAAAATTCATCTTTACAGCAGAATTAGTCAAAGGACTTTGCCTTCAGGCAGCTCAAGCTGTTTCATTCTGTCCTGCGACACGAGAACCTATCTGCCTAATGCTCATTTAAACTTCCCGAGGTTTGGATGGGCACATCCGTGGAGCAGCAGGCAGGACATGGCGTGGATGTTTCTAAACCCAGCTCTGCAGGAATGCTGAGGGAAATTGCAGCATTTCTAAATGAGTTGTAAAGGATTCGGGGAAGTGTAAAACAGAGAGGGGCACCTTCTCAACGGGCTTGCCTGGAGTTACATGGTCTGACCGAATCCTCTGGTCATCTGAAAGGTTCTCTCAGAAATTCTTCCAGCTGATAGATTGATATATCTTTGCTCTGCCAACACATTTGCCCACCTTTTGCCGGTGGTGTGGGAGCAGCTGCTCTGCCAGCCTGGGGCCTGAGCCCCCCCACCCCTCTTTTGTGTGGGAAGGAGGAGGTGGGAGCAGGGGCATGGCAACCAGGTCCTGCTGTTTCACCTCAGTGCCTGCTAATTCCCCCCGCTGTTAACTCCTCTTCATCACCAGCCCCACCTGTAGCTCTGCCTGTCTCTGACCCCCGCAGTTCCTGAAAGCTTCTGTGTTCTTTTCCTGAATGCCGGCTACTTAATCACCACTGCCAGAATCTCTGTAATTAGGGGATTCAGATCTGTGACAAAGGCTCCCTTCTGCCACTCAGGTGAGCTGCCCCAGAGGCAGCCCCAGCCCGTGTGCCCCGTGGCGTGGGGCTCCTGGGCTGCTCTCCAGGACAATGGCACACAGCAGTGTCCTGCCCAAAGCCAGGCAGGAGAGGTCAGCAGGTGACACGGGGAGAAGTGGAAGTAGGTAGTTAGTTTGGAAGGTATTATTTAAACTTAATAAGCTACAATTATATTGCATGAACAGTAATCCCTTTGTTTCCCTTCGTTTTTTGCATGTGTTTGAGCTTTAGTGGGGGAAGGTTATTTTTTAATCTGTTGTTAGGGTGCTTGTACTTTTTAAAAATAAGATAAAGAGAATTTTTTTCATACTTAAAATGCTTTCATGCAAAGTCTGTTTGCATTTTGTATTTCCCATCTGTGCCTGAACATTAATAAAATGAATTTGAAGGGTCCTGATTAAAATGCAGAATCTTTTTTTTTTCCCTTTTTTTCTTTCCTTGAGAGAGTTGTATAATACCTAAAATCATCTCTTCAGTCCCCTTAGCTGACCTGGTCCTGTGTGGCACTGGGTGAGATTTGTGCTTCCTCTTCCTTCTTACTCAGTTCAGTAGCTAGGAGCAGAACATCATCCCATTATTTCACTCAGCTCTGTTATACCAGTGCTGTAAGTTCTGGGGCAAATAAATTGTTTAAATGGATGTTTGGATCCAGTGTGGGTTTTAATAATGCTCTTTTTGTGATTGGAGCCATTTGTGTTTAAGTTATTTGTGTCAAGAAAAGAAGTTCCTAGTGGTTTATGGTTGGCTGTGCACCTGCTTTTTCTGTCTGAACACAAGTCCTGTCAATGCTGGGAGCTGTGACACTTGGTTCAAAGATCAGGTTGTCTTCACATGTCAAACAGGATTTTTTTTCTTCTGTTTCATGGTTAATTTATATTTTTTTATTATTGGCATAGCGTGTTGTGTGACCCAGCACTAGGACTGCAAAGGTAAAGGCTGGGAGATGGCCTCCCAGCTGACAGCAGCGGGAGGCTGCCATTCCCCATGGGGCAGGTGCAGAGTGGGAAGTGAGATGCTTTTTGCTAAGGGGCAGAGGGGTTTTGCTGACAGGAGAGGTATGGTAAGACTCAGAGGGATTTGCTGCCAGTGAGGCTCTCAGTTATGTCTTTTCTTCCTGTTACCTATGAGTTTTTTGATCCCTTTTAACTCACGTCTTAGAGGTTTTTGTTGCACCTGCTCCCATTTTCCTCTTCTCCTTATTCACCATTTTCAGGCTGTTAATTAACCCAGTCTCACTGTGGTGTCCTTGGCAGACCTGGCTGTCCCCTGCCCCACTCCAGGCAGCAGCTGCAGGTTGCTGGCAGTGCCAGTCTTGCCTCCTGTTCTCCAGGCTTGGTTTCTCCTTCTGCCTTCCCTCTTCTCTCCACCCCAACCTCTGTCCAGTCAGCTCTCCTGGGTCTGACTGGGAAACTTGGATTTCCTAGGAACAGGCAAACTGAGAGTAAGCCCTTCTCTTCAGCAGTGTCTGTTCCTGTGCTTGATTCTAAACATTCAAGGGTGCATGGGTAAAAGCCCAAATCATTTCTCTGCCTCTGCATAGCACTTGATGCTGGGCAACTTCAAATCCCTACACATTTGGCTGAGCAGACTCTGAAATACCCTCCCTAACAAACTAACTTCTTGTATCAGCTTTTCGTAGTGCTACTTGTCCATTGAAGCTTAAAGCTGAACTAATTAAATACATAACTAGATTACAATATCACATGCGTAGGTGTAAAAGTAGTAATCTATAGAATTAACATTATTGTCTCCAGTTCAGAGACTTAGTAGAGGAGCTCTGCCACCAGGAGTTCTTCAGCCCCTTCAATTAAGAAGTGATTAAAAGAATAAGCAAAATCCTTGGGATCTTCATTTTTGATGGTTAGGGTTGGTGGTTTGTCTTTTTTTTTCTGCTGAGATCCTGATTTCTGTGTTAAGAGACCTGTTTCCAGTTTTAAATTCGCAGTTAAATAAGTGTATCGATGTTGGTATTTGCTTAATGATGTTTGAAAATCAATCTACCAAAACACCTCTGTGGTAGATTTAAATCCCTGCATAGCAGGGCTAAAAAGCAATTTGGCTCTTCAATTGCAAATGTAAGTTTGAAGAAAAAGTAGCCGAAACATGAACTTTTTTTTCTTTCTTTAAATGCCGAGATGCAAATAGATTTGTGTTTCCTTTGATCCTCTGCTGATGCCAGTAGCACGTAGAGGAGTGTGAGGATCCTCCTGCCCTGGCTGTGTGTTGTGTCATGGCTGTGGCAGGTGCCAGCAGCTCAAGTCTCTGCAGGTCAGGACAACTGAGCTTGTTTCAGAGTGAGATCCTTATTCTGAGCACACATGCTGTGTTTTGTTCTGACAGGCGCAGTAAGTACAGCAAGGCGAAGCAAGAGGCAGATGAGGAGAAACACTTGAACCAAGGTAAAAGGCCCTGGTGCTTGGGGGTTTGGGTTGGGTTGTAAAACATGGCTCATGTTCTGGTGCTTGGGAAATAAGGGATTGCATTCCTCTTGAGGCGAATATGTTTCCGGTTTCCCCTCTTGCAAACATCCTACTTTGAAATTAATTTACTTTAGTAACAGGGAAAACAGAAGTATCTGGGTAAAGTGGTTTGAGGGTACAGACAGAAGAAAAGTTTATTAAATTTTTGCATTGTTCCTTGCCACTGAAAGACACCTGTTCTTGGCCACTTGAAATTTAGGCAGGATTTTTCCCCACAATACTTTGCTAAAGCAGTTTCTGAATGGGCCAGAGGTAATTCTGCAGGAAAGGGAATGTGAACTTTGCTGCCTTTTTTCCAGCACTGAATCCTATTGCTCCTTCCATGTACCAAACCCAGTACCGGAGGTCAGAATTTCCTGGCTCCCATAGGAAAAAGGGATGTGTTTTATTCTCACAGGTCCATGACAGGCTATTGGCATGCTAGTGATGGCAGTGATTTGTGAAGCTCATTAATTGGCAAAAGCCTGATTCCTTACATCAATATTGGGAAATACTAAATGTTTACACTGTAAAATATTGCACTGGGGGGAAAAATACTTAAGTCCTTCCTTCATCAGTCATTCCTGGCTTACAGTACATTTTTATTGTACACTCTCTTTGCTGTTGTATATCATTAAGGCGTCAGTCTCATATGTTCTGTGTTCAGCAGCATGTAGATCAGTGACTTCAAATAAAACATTTCTGCTTTGCAGGTGTTAGAACATATGTGGATCCTTTTACATATGAGGATCCAAACCAAGCTGTGAGGGAATTTGCCAAAGAAATTGATGCCTCCTGCATAAAGATTGAAAAAGTTATTGGTGTGGGTAAGTGCCAGAACTTTAGCATTTTTTTCTGTAAATACACTTTTAAATTTGCTTTTTGGGAACGTGTGATCCTATGATTTTTGTATGACAGTTATCCCAAATGTACTGACATAACAGTTTGACAACACCAAGTGCATTCTTCATGTTCATGACCACGGATTCTTGTGCCTTTTTCTTCAAGGAGAGTTTGGTGAAGTGTGCAGTGGACGTCTCAAAGTGCCAGGAAAAAGAGAGATCTGTGTTGCTATCAAGACTCTGAAAGCTGGTTACACTGATAAACAAAGGAGAGACTTCCTGAGTGAGGCCAGTATCATGGGACAATTTGACCACCCCAATATCATCCACTTGGAAGGTGTAGTTACTAAATGTAAGTAGGTCATTTTCATGATAAGTCCAATTTGGAAGTCACTGAAAAATTAAGTCTGTGTGGTGTGTGCTGGCTTTTTTTTTCTTCTTACCCTCTTTCCCGTAAAATGACAGATGGAACAGATCCACTGATAGCTAATAGGAGGAAATCAGTACAGGACAAGTCATTAATCTTGTTGTCAGCTATAAATGGGTTTACGGTTTCAACTGATACTCTATCTGTAGGCAGCTTGTACAAGATTTTGTAGAGGGAATTAATACTGCAGGGGTTGGCTTTTTTTTTATCCCTTCTTGCTATGCCAAGCAGGCATCTTTCACATCTTTGCTAGACTGAGATGATTGTTATAGGATAGGCAAAAGCAGATGGTGAGCGAAGAATTCAAAATGATGGGGGAAAAATACCAAAACAAAACTACACAGTCATATGTTTAAAGTACAAAGCACAGATGTAAGGAGCAAACCTTTGAAATGAAGCAGGCTGTTTTGGTGTGAAACTTGCTTATTTGTTTTCTCTGATTTACAGATGTGCTAATTTCACTCTGCAGAATTTACCTGGACAATCTTTTTGTTTGCTTGGTTTGGGGTTTTTTAGGTCTGTCAGTGTTCCCTGTGCCTTAGAAAGAGAGTGACAGTGCTTACTGAGTGCTGTCTGTAGGCTAGAGCTGAAAATGCACCTGTGAGACAGCCATGCTTGGGTCTGACCTGATAAGGTGCCACTGCCATGGTGTAGGTGTTGTCTCTACTCCAACTGCCCTCAGTAGCATGGTGGCAAAGCCTGGCACTGATTGCTAATCCTAAAAGACCCTTTGGATGTTGGGGCTCATGCTCAGGGTAGCATAGAAAGCAGGCAGTGATCTTGTGAGCTGCTGTCAAAGAGTGGAGTTTGTGAAGTTTCACTTTCTGCGGCATGAGGAACATGAATGCAGGGTATTAATAGTGGGAGCAATTAAAATTTGAGATGGCTGAAAAGTTAAAAAGTAAAATATTGCTAGAAGAACAAAGTACCTCTCATAAAGGGTTATCAAGACCTTCAGTTCCACTGTAAAACTCTGTCCTTCTTGAATGTCAGTGAGAGCTGATATTTACTGTGCCACTTTTGTTTCTGGAAATCTTACCCCTGCTCATTTGTGTTGCTGTCTCCTGGTCTGCCTTCTCTCAGCATTTGAAAATGGCTCATACAGTGTGTGGCAGTTTGCTTTTAAAGGCAAAGAGCAGTTTGGACTAATTTTGGCTATCCTTTACTGAGATCCTCCCTCAAAACTAAGATTAAAATACAGTACTCTGTTTAAATTTGGAAGGCCTGAGCGTCTCTCTCTGTGATTGTTATAACAAAGGGCAGGAGGGCTGTGATCAGGCCACAGTGTTTGCTCCAGACAGCGATTCTTTTAGCACCTCAATAAAAGAACGGCAACAGGGGAATCTTTGTGTTGAAATCCCACTGAGGCTGGAAGCCCCTGAGCTGCTACAGCTCCAGCACTTATAAATGACTGTATGCATTTGCATAATGCAGTTGTCAGTGAATTAAAATGATTGGGAATTTTCACCGAGGAGGTGGCAGCGTGACCCGGGAGTGCTCCATTCCTGCTCCCAGTAAGTGATGCTCCGGCAGCAACCCGGCTCCGTTACCTCCGAGCTGGGCTCCTGGGGAAACAGGGCTACTTAAGAACACATTTATCTCCATTTCTCCATAGGTTTTCTGAATGCTGTGATAAATGAATGCATTTAATAAACTGAAAATTAAAATGTGAGATAAATAGTGGTATAGATGGGGGTTGAGAGAGGCAGCAAAAACCCATGAATAAATTATTGGCTGCTAGTCAAGTACTTTAATAATTGACTCGCTGATGGTAACTTCTCCCTCCTCTCCCTATTCCCCCCATCCCCTGCTGAAGAAGTGCCTGAGTAATGAAATTACATGTTAATGCACTGAAAGAGTCTCCCTTTTTTCCTTTCTATGTTGACATAGTATCTTTTGATTGAAGAAGGTTAATTAATACTCATTTAGCTGTATTTGTTCAGTGGAAGGGTTCCTGTCACGGTTGCAAAGGATAAATGAAACAGTGCCATATGCAGATTTGGTTGAAGTTTTTCCTCTTTCTACCAAAGAATGCTTGCAAAGGTGAATTAGAGGGAGGATGATGTTTTATCACACCCTTGTACTTAAGGATGTGCTCAGCCAAGGTCACTCAGCCCTTCATCCAGAGTAGTTTGCTTTATGCAATACCATTGCTTCTCTGCATCATTCAATAATGGCATTTCACAGGCATGCCAGCTTGCATGGGACCAAAACAGCCAGAATCAGGATATCAGCAGGGAAGGGAAGTAAAAACAGGAGTAGTAAAAGGCCTGTAAAGGATAGTTTGGGACCGGAAAGGTGAAATAAGTAATGATGAGTGAAATAAGTGATGTATCACACATAGATGTTGGCCTAAGTGAAATGTGGTAAAACGTTTTTGCAGTCAGCCCTTATAGCATATGGTTTTCTAATTAAAAAAAGGTTACTTCAGAACCAGAAATCCCTGATGAATGAAGAGAAAAGCATCTTGGTGAAAGATGTACTGAGGTAGAAATTATTAGGGGAGCTTTAAATGCTGCAGCATTTCATGGTAGGGTAATTTTTAGAGATGGTTGTTCTGGGGCAGATACTTGCTGGTGACAGGAGCAAGGAAAAATTAAGTAGTTCTGATACCTCTCATGCCAAGACACAGTTGAGCTATCTAGGTGACCTGGCCTTTGAAGCCTTCTTTCCCTGTAATGTTCCCTTATTCAGACCTCCTCCAGGAAGTAAAACCTGAGTTTTTCTGGGACACCATCTTTTATTTAGGAAGAAAACTTTATAATATCTGTAGGTAAAGCATAAGAGAGAGGAAGGTTTGCCATACCAGACAGCACTGATTGTCAGGTGCTCATCTTAGTGCTCATCTTGGGACTGGACTTTTGCCATTCAACCTTTGATGTTACTTCTGTACTTCTGCCATTGCTCACTTTTGAGATTTTATCAGATCTTTTTCTACAAATACCTATGTGTCAAATATGCAGTAGAATTTAACTCTGTGAAAAAATTAGAGTATGTACCTAAATGTTTATTAAACTCTTAAGGACAACATCAAGCATTATTTGTGTATTTGCTGTTGTTTTAGGCAGGAGAGTGCCTAGAAAGCATCCCCCTGTCAGTAACGTTGCATTTCTCCTCCGGTTGCCCAGCATGGGGAGCTGGGTGCTGCTGAGCACTGTGCCCCACGTGTGACACAGGGCACTGAATCGTTTCGCCCCTGGTTTTTGCCAGGAGGCAAATGGCTTTGGCTCATTTATAAATAGTGAGAGATACGGAATACAAATTCTGGACAGAGAAGGTTGAGAGGAGCAGCTTGTGTTTTTCATTCTTGAATCCAGTTGTCTTGGAATACCTTGTAGCTCCTGACAGCTTCTAACTCGCCTAAAGCATTGATCTTTCAAAAAAGACAGAGAGACCAAAGCATTCACAAATTCCATTTTTCTACTCTGTGAGCAATTTAATTACATTAAAGATTTTTGTCGGGTTTGGACAGATCTTTGTTTCTTAGTTCTCAGTTATAATTCATATATTCCATAGAGAACAGTAGCCACTTTAGTTAAAGACCTTGTCAATGAGTCAACCAAAGGGTTAACCTTCCAGATGGGCCCTTTAAATGTTTCTGTCCTATAATATTTCATCTCTTGCTCCCCACAGCTGAGGCATAAGCTTGGTGCTTTTCAAATTAAATTAGATTGTGTAAGCCAGGTGTCTTGGCAGTAAAATCATGTGCAAGCCATTTTTATCCCATTAACATTGGTGTTCATCAAGGAATTGTGTTTTTCTTTCTGCACACTCTAGGTAAACCGGTAATGATCATAACTGAGTACATGGAGAATGGCTCCTTGGATGCCTTCCTCAGGGTAGGTGATTTCTTCAAAAGCTGAGGAGATTTTATACTGGGAAACATTTTCTGGTTTCTTTTTTTTTTTCCCCAGAAAGATACTGAAACTTGTGCAGTTTTAAAGAAATTATATTTTTACTTGGGAAATTCTGTTTTCTGGTGTTGCTTCTATCGAAAACCAGAATAAATATAAAGTGGAAGAATATAGAATAAATTACTTTTAAAAATAGCAGGATCTTAAATAATCCATGTTTAATGAGAACAGTTCTGAGTTGCTCCATTTTTGAAAGCATTGCAGTGCTGTAGACTCATTAAAATCAGATTCATTGCAAACGGGATACTGCATCACTGAAAGATGTGACAGAACCTCTGGTTTTTTGCTTTACTGGTGAATTATAGACACTGGTCAGGAGAGTGAGGAAATAACATGGCATTTTATTTGAGAGAAGATGGGAATCTGCAGCTCTGCTCTTTGCCAGTTTCAGCAGTGGCAATAATGCAGCTTTTAGCTTAATGCTCTGTGCTTTTGCTCCTTTGCCCGTATGCAGAAGAACGATGGCAGATTCACAGTCATCCAGCTGGTGGGGATGCTCCGTGGCATTGGCTCAGGGATGAAGTACCTGTCTGACATGAGCTACGTGCACCGGGATCTCGCCGCTCGCAACATTCTGGTCAACAGCAACCTGGTCTGCAAAGTGTCTGATTTCGGCATGTCCCGGGTCCTGGAGGACGACCCCGAGGCAGCTTACACCACCCGGGTAAGGGGGGAGGGAGCATGGCCGTGTTGTCATGCCTGCATGGTGGTTTTGTCTGACTGTGTGGGAGGTGACAGTGGTTTGTTTTAAAATAGTCTCTGTCACAAGTGAAAACCTAAATCTCAACCTAAAAGTAAACATTGGCCCAGGCTCCATAGCTCCTATGGATTGATGTGCTATTACTGCTATAGCAGTGGCCACAGCAGTATTTCTTCTCTGAGGATGTGACCCACATATTCCTCTTGTTCCTTCATCATGGTACAGCACGTGACAGGAATCTGATGCCAGAAGTTAGAGCCTGGACTTCTGTTCCTTCTGATATCTACAACCATGGTTTCCAAGTGGCTGGTCCTACTCATGTTTGATACAGAAGCCGTAGACCNCCCCCCCCCAAAAAAAAAAGATAAATCCACTTTTGCCCATCACAAAGCCAGTCATAAATTTGATCTAAATAATTTGGACTGGGAGAAGTGTTGGGCCTACATTCCCATTTTCTCTTTCCCATTTTATCTATATTTCAGCATCCCACTGTTAAGTAATTTTGCTAAAGCCATTTTAATATGCTGCACATGGCATAGGGCTAGTGCAAGTACTTCTGGCCACAAAACAACGTCCCAGCCATTACCAGCCTTTGTACCAATACCTCTGGTATCAACATGCACGTAAAGAAAAAAAGTCAGTTTATAAAGTCTCCTTTTTTAATTGCTTATTTTCTTCGTTTTTAAATATATGCCATTCTCCATCTGTTCTCCCTAGTGCTGAGTTTGTTTGCAGCACTCAGATCTTGCCGTTTAATCCCAACACTCATCCTTTAATGGATTCACAGCTCATTACAGGGGAGGATAGACTCATGTAGTATTAAATGCTGGCCAGCCTTGGTATCTCTCACTCATAAGGGTGGCAAGTGGAAGAAGCAGAAGCAGAGGTCTGAAAAGCTGTATTCGGGGAAATCAGAGTTTAGACAAACACACAAGGGCAAGACAGAAATGACTGAAAAGCTTCTCTTTGAATTCAGCAAGTGGAGATACAGTATTGTTGGCTCTCAGGAGTAAACTAGAGAGAGTCAATGACATTTGCTTTACAGTCATTGCCTTCATTTGGTATCAGTAATGAAGGATCAGGAAAATTTGGATTAACTCCACTGTGCTCAAGCAGCTAAATATAAAGAGCTTATTGACAATTTTTAGAATGACAACCATGTATAAACAATGTCAGTGCATCTGTGTCTGAAAAGAGGAATAAAGGTTTTGCATAACCAGAGAGGATGCAACAGAATGCAATTTTTAAAGCAACTTTTTTAAGAGAATGATGCATTCTGCTCCTGTTAGTAACTCATTAAAGTGAGAGCATCCTGTAGTCACCAAGGCACATATTGCCACAACCTGATTCACAAAGGGCCTGATGCAAAGGCTGAAGCAGCCCGGAGAAGGACCCCTTTTGATTTCCCTTGGCTTTGGAACCAGTCCATATTAAACACTTGAGAGATAGAGTAGAACAATATACCATTAAGTATGCACACACTGCTCTCAGTTATGGATAAAAGCTATCTAGGAGATGGCTGGGAAAAAAACTACCAAAATAAACTTAATCAAAAAAGCATAAAAGCAAATGAAAAAAACCCCGAAAACCTTTGTTCAGCTTAAGTCATTCCCCAGATGGAACTGCAGGAAACCAAAAGCTCAATTAAAAACACCTTGCATATTAGCATAAACAAAAGGAGAAATCTCTGGCCTGGGATCACTCAGCTAAGGCAAAATCAGATAAACAGGATGGAGTGAGTTCCTTTTTAAGCAGTGTAGGACCTCAGTGGCCCAAATCAAATGCCCAAGTGTTTTTATTTGTTTAAAAAGAAGTATTGTAAGAAGAGGCAGCTTTCTCCAACAGGTATCAAAAGCAGCCTTGTTACCGTGGTCTGATGTTGAACGTCCCCCAGAGTCTGGGAGAGCCCAGAGGCTTGCTTGCCCTCTCACATCTCTGGTACGAATTGGGATATTGCCCATGGGAAGCACCACTGTATTCATAAATCTTCCCAGTTTATCCTCTCTTTATTTTACCTTTTTGAAAAGCAAAACGTTTACAATCCCATTTTTCTGAAACAGGCGAAACAGGTCAGACAGGCAAGCAAGGAAATAGTAATTAACAGCATATACTTATTTGTTTTGTCAACTAAATCTCTAATATATACTTTGTAAAACCCCTGGCTTGTTCTCAGGCTTCAGCATAGCCCTAAGCAGAGATCTCTTGGAGGCTGATAAAAATACATTTAACAATTTACTGGTTCGTCTCCTCGTGACTAAAGAAAACAGATGGGCAGCATTGCCTCCTGGTTGGATCTGACAGCTTTATGGCAAGCAGGAGAGAAAGTGGATGCCTTTTTAAGAAGGGTTCTGAAGTTGTACACAAAAAACCATTTTGTATTTTGAATGTGTAGAGCAGTGTCAGCCGCGCACATTAGTGGGTCAGTGCTCACCAGCCCGTGGTTCCTTTCCTTGGTGGCAGGGTGGCAAGATCCCCATCAGGTGGACGGCTCCTGAGGCCATCGCCTACCGCAAGTTCACCTCAGCCAGCGACGTGTGGAGCTACGGCATCGTCATGTGGGAAGTGATGTCCTACGGGGAGAGACCTTACTGGGACATGTCCAATCAAGATGTGAGTCTCCTTCTGAGCTTCTGTGCGTTTTCTCGCCCTTCCCCCCGCCATGCCTTTATCTTTGTCCTTAGATGTCTGCTGATGTGTTTCTGTGGCACTTGCTACATGGTTATAAGACATTTTTTCCAGGCTTTTAAAAGGATATCATGGGTGGTAGACTCCTGTTTTCTCAGGGAACCTCTCTGGAGCTGAAGTTCCTTGAGTACTTTAAGCTTTGTCTGTGGTCATGGACTAGGGTATTCTCAAGTTAGGGTCTATACTTTGTGCATGGGATTTATTTGGTTTGGTATTTTAAATTTTAAAAAAATGCAATTAAAGAAAAATGGAGGAAAGGAAAACTAATATATTTAAACTGTCAGATCGTAATACTGTCAAGAGAGGGAAGCTTTGAATGTTCATATTAAATCTTGAGTTTACTGAATGTTTTTAAGAGAAAAACACTTGAATTTATTTGGGCTTCCTATTGGTAGTTAATTCTCGAAGCAAGCTTCACTAAACTCTTCCAGGTGATTTTATTTCTTGTAGGATATCTAAATCAACACATAGGAAATCCAATTCTGCTTATCAATCAGAGCATCCTTGTGACAATGGCATAGCTGCCCCCTGAGGGCATTAAAAAGCAGCTTTTGTAAATGACCATTCTTAAATTATGCATGTCCTGTTTAACCGTACCATCTGGACTACTTCAGTGTGTTCCAAGAGGGACTGTGCACAATGGCTGCTGTTCCNCTCACCAGCCCGTGGTTCCTTTCCTTGGTGGCAGGGTGGCAAGATCCCCATCAGGTGGACGGCTCCTGAGGCCATCGCCTACCGCAAGTTCACCTCAGCCAGCGACGTGTGGAGCTACGGCATCGTCATGTGGGAAGTGATGTCCTACGGGGAGAGACCTTACTGGGACATGTCCAATCAAGATGTGAGTCTCCTTCTGAGCTTCTGTGCGTTTTCTCGCCCTTCCCCCCGCCATGCCTTTATCTTTGTCCTTAGATGTCTGCTGATGTGTTTCTGTGGCACTTGCTACATGGTTATAAGACATTTTTTCCAGGCTTTTAAAAGGATATCATGGGTGGTAGACTCCTGTTTTCTCAGGGAACCTCTCTGGAGCTGAAGTTCCTTGAGTACTTTAAGCTTTGTCTGTGGTCATGGACTAGGGTATTCTCAAGTTAGGGTCTATACTTTGTGCATGGGATTTATTTGGTTTGGTATTTTAAATTTTAAAAAAATGCAATTAAAGAAAAATGGAGGAAAGGAAAACTAATATATTTAAACTGTCAGATCGTAATACTGTCAAGAGAGGGAAGCTTTGAATGTTCATATTAAATCTTGAGTTTACTGAATGTTTTTAAGAGAAAAACACTTGAATTTATTTGGGCTTCCTATTGGTAGTTAATTCTCGAAGCAAGCTTCACTAAACTCTTCCAGGTGATTTTATTTCTTGTAGGATATCTAAATCAACACATAGGAAATCCAATTCTGCTTATCAATCAGAGCATCCTTGTGACAATGGCATAGCTGCCCCCTGAGGGCATTAAAAAGCAGCTTTTGTAAATGACCATTCTTAAATTATGCATGTCCTGTTTAACCGTACCATCTGGACTACTTCAGTGTGTTCCAAGAGGGACTGTGCACAATGGCTGCTGTTCCAGAAGAGTATTTAATAATAATGCTAATAAGAGCTTTTGCTAATAGAATTTTTATTAAATGAAAAAAAAAAAAAAATCCCAGTGAAAATGAGGCCTAGATTATCCGTAATTCTTTTCCCAGGAGATTTACAAGCATATAAAGGAAGAAGAAAATGGTAATCTGAATATATGGCCATGGGAGTGGTTAAGGCATTTTACAAGTCATCTGCTTTCTTCTGTAGAGCTGAACATTTTCAAAGAGTGTCTAGATGCGGATGGCATTTAATCTAAATGGGGGATATAATTTTAATTTCCTTCTGATGTGAAACGTCTCTTCTGGCACCCAATCTTGCCTTCCTTTTGCTAACAGGAAGTCATCAAGACTTAGCAAGAAAATAAAACACCAGATGTGTCTCGGTTGTATCAGGCATGTGTGCACAGCACAGTGGAGCTCACTGCAACAAGCAGAGCTGTTTTTATTAGAAAAAATTATGTTAGGCTGATGTTCACTGCGACTGTGCACTGCTAGACCATGTAGAAAAGCTGGCTTGAACAAGACAGGGAAAGCCAATATTACTGTCTCTGCACACTCTACAGTACACGGCATGGACATGCCTTTTTTTCTCCTTAACGATGGCAAGAGCAGTGCTTCTCACAGCAAAGCAGAAGTGGATTTCAAATTATACTCAGTGTCTGTTGGATCAAGAGAAATCGAAAGGATCTTCGTACTTTCTGGAGTAGTGAGAGCCACTTTGTTTGTGGTCACTGAATAGCTGCTAATAATGCAAGCATATCCCTCACCTTGTCCTCCCAGTGGATTTTAGCCACTAATTGGACAAGTCCAGAAGGAGGGAATTTAGTGCAACTCTAGTCTCTGAGCACTCCTGGTCTCTCGTCTCATGGTGAGTCCTGCCAGCAGTGTCATATCGATTAATTCAGATCTGAAGGCTCCTGGGTCATGTCCCTGTCATGTCAGAATTGAGTTCTGGTCATGTCCTGTCCTCCTGAGAGAGCTAAGAAACCATTAGAGCCTCTGGAATGCTTTTTGGAGGGTTTGAAGTGACTTCAGTCTGAGTTTCTCTGGGTTCTGTTAAATATGAAACACATACTTAAGATGTGTTGGACTTCTGTAAAGCTGCACAAAAGGCTTCCCATCTCTGCGTTTCTTGGCTCAGAGCTTACAGCAGTGAGAGAACAGGCTCTCTGCAAGGTCTCTGTTACTGACAGAGATGAGCTAGGCCAGGAGGACAGGGGGGAGGGGGTGATCTGCTGTACCTTAAAAATGATGGGGAAAATACGGTCTCAACGTAGTGCACCCAAAACTGACTGATAGTAAAGACTTGCCGTAGAGCTGTTGCTTCTCCATCCCTCTGTCCAACGAAGATAGTTGCTTATTTCTAACCAGGGCTCTTCTGTCATCCATGTATTCCATGTGCTTTTTGGTGACACGTTGCCCTGCCGAGTCTGATGCCTGCTCTGTGTGCTGTACCCTTTTAGTGTTGAATCGCTGAGGAGAAATGACAGTTCTGAAACCACCAGCTGCCTGAGTCCGAGTGCAGTTATCCATGTTGTGTCACTTAACCGTGGGTCTGTCACCGTAGTCTGGATGGCCCTAGGATAAACGGTGCTCAGCTGGTAGGTGTGAGCAGTGTCTGATGTTCTCTAATGTGTTCCTAATTGTGCCATTTGTAGGTGATCAAAGCCATCGAGGAAGGGTACCGGCTGCCCCCGCCGATGGACTGCCCCATCGCTCTGCACCAGCTGATGCTGGACTGCTGGCAGAAGGAGCGCAGCGACCGGCCCAAATTTGGACAGATCGTCAACATGCTGGACAAGCTCATCCGCAACCCCAACAGCCTCAAGAGGACAGGCAGCGAGAGCTCCAGGTCAGCTGTGCCCTGTCACGGTGACGTACGAGGGAGCGCAGGGCAGGTGACAGGCAGAGTGCAGGTGGCACACAGCTCTGCACAGCAGCCGCTGCTCCGCGTGGGCGAGCTCGGGGCTCTGCTGGCTCCGGGTGGCCCCCAGGGCACCCAGGCTCACCAGCCCTGCCAGGAGGAAAGGGGCGTGAGCAGAGCTGCTGCTGGATCACACCAACGCTGAGCAAGTTTCCAGCAGAGCATTAAGCACGTCCTGACACAGGCAGGCTCTGTTGGAAGGCAGTTTGCTGCTTCTTTCCCCTTTTCCCCCCTGGTGAAAGGGCTTGAACGGGTAGGGTCACCTCAGTCAGTGCAGCTAACAGCAGTGATGTGGTTTTCTGCAGGAAAAGCACATCATCAAGTTTTATAAACCCTAGATTTGTGTAGGATTTGCAAATGAGCATTACAGCATTACAGCCAATGCCTCGCAGGCATTGGGAAGGTGTGGATTAATTTTTATGTGAATTTGAATTTAATTTTGTGGAAAGCCAGTTTCATGTCTCCACCGATCCCCCATTACATTTGTTTTGTTTGCTAAGCATGGCGTACCTGGTACGTGCAAGAGAAGTGCAGCAGGAAGGAAACTCCCAGAGTTGTAGGGTAAAACCAAAATATATTTGTTGGGACAGATCAGCAGTTTGTTTAAGCTGGTGAAACTGCTGAAGTAATAGGAGCTTTACTAATCTACATCAGCTTTGGTCTGTTTTTTTCAAATGTCTTTGCTTTGTCAGGTAGATTTGCTTACAGCAAATATGGAAAAAAGCTTAAAAGAAACAAGGAAGATAATAGGAAAATGTTTTTTAGTATGAGGGAAGGTACAAAAATATGCATTGGACAGTGCAAAATTAAGTGTCTTGAATCAGTGAGGGAATGACAGAGATTCTGTCTCAGCCTCCAACAGATCAACATCCTTTTTTGTCCCTTTGTGAGTCTTGCTTACAATGTATGTCACCAGAAGAGGGATCATTAACCCTGTGAGGCCACTATCACCACGTCTTCCAGATTGCCCTAATTGCACTGGGAGCCTGGCAAAAATGTATCCTCCCTTGAGGCTTAAATAATTTACATGGTGAGAATCACAATATGATCTGCTGTGATAATTTGATTGAAGAATCACAGTATGAAATCCTCCATTTTGCTTTCTTTTCAATTTACAGGTGCTCTTTGAAAATATATAGATTTTATAGTAGTCAGTAACCTGTTCAAGGTCATTCTGTGTGTGTGTGTAAGTTAACATCCTATTCAAGGTCATTTCACGTTCATGGCTGTTTGTAAATATTTTTCTTGTCTTCAGAATAGGAATTTCAAATATGCATATAACATTATTAATAAATGACTTTATACATGTAGCATAATTATATATAAATAGGTTGCCATCATTGGTCTTGTGTTAGATAGTGCAGTAAAAGAGTTGAACCAAGTATTACCAGCATGTACTCAATGCCTCAGGCAAGACCTAACCATGCTATTGCACACCTAGTCTTTGATGATGTGCATTTTCAAATAAATTGCTAAATGATAATTGTTTTCATTAGATAGATAATAGTAATTTATAGTACTTTAATGAAACTGTGACTTTATGAAATAATAAATGCAGTATTAATAAGAGAAGAAAATGTAAAAGTAATTATTGGCAAAACTGTGCAAGGGAAAATGAGAAGCACATTCCACAGTGCAAACAAAGATCAAAGCTCGTGTGATTCCCGCCACTCCTGGCACACACTCCGATCAGGAATGGATTGATTAAAGAGGGGATTAACTCCCTGCAGTCCTGAGTTTGATTGAATGCGCTGAGCAGACCTGGCTAGGAACAGGAGTTTTTCTGAACCCGCCCTGAGTTTTACCCTCCAAACCAGTCTGGCAGGGTGTGAGCTCCCAGTTCTTTGCACATACTTCAGCAGTGTTTCTATAGCTGCTGAGCTGAGGTCTGACACATGCAGGGTTGGCAAGGTCTGGCATTGCTGCCCATGAGATACAGAGCCAGCAGGCTGAATGCCTTCCAGCATTGCCATCTTCTTTGTTTTGGGGAGTAAAAGCATTTTCTATGAGCTTGGTTGTATCTGAGGTGGAAATCGTAAGCTGCATTGTGGTTCAAATTAGATCTCAAACCAAAAATAGAAACCTCAGGTCAAATTCATTTTTAGCAAAAATTGGCCTATTACTTTGCATTTTGTTCAGTTTCTTGCATTGGTCTGAGCTGATGTGCAGAGCCACCAGTTTCGTTGGGCACAGCCTCTTGCCCTTGCTTTCCCTCATCATTGAAGGTAATAATTGTTGCAGAGACCAAACTTTGGTTTGTGGTTCGTGATCCAGCTGACACCATTTCTCTGTCCTTTCACTGTTTGGCATCCAGACCTAGCACAGCTCTGCTGGATCCCAGCTCCCCTGAGTTCTCGGCGGTTGTTTCTGTCAGTGACTGGCTCCAAGCCATGAAAATGGAGCGATACAAGGATAACTTCACAGCTGCTGGCTATACCACCCTAGAGGCTGTGGTGCATATGAACCAGGAGTAAGTACTCAGCGATATAACAAAAAAACTGGTAAATCTGGATTTAATCAGCCTCTTTTGCTTTGTGCTGCATATCATTACACTCATTAAAGGAATGGAATGCCTTTCATTTGGATGGAGGAAAACTTTAAAATGCCTCCACAATGCCTCCACTTATTTAATTAAACATTTCTGTACATCTGCCTTGCTTTTGCTAATGCTGCTTGCGGTTGACTCTTAATATTTTTCTCTGCACCAGCATCTGATCCACAGTTCTCAGCCCCTTGTTCTTCTCTTGCTTTCCACAGGGACCTGGCCAGGATCGGGATCACGGCCCTGGCGCACCAGAACAAGATCCTGAGCAGCGTCCAAGCGATGCGCACCCAAATGCAACAGATGCATGGCAGGATGGTTCCCGTCTGAGCCAGCACTGAATAAACTCAAAACTCTTGAAATTAGTTTACCTCATCCATGCACTTTAATTGAAGAACTGCACTTTTTTTACTTCGTCTCCTCGCCCGTCGAAATAAAGATCTGCAGCATTGCTTGATGTACAGATTGCGGAACCTGAGCGTGTGTGTTGGGAGGGGGGCCTCCAGAAATGACAAGCCGTCGTTTGAAACCAGACCTGGAACAAATTGTTTCTTGGAACATACTTCTCTGTTGATCAATGATATGTAAAATACATGTATCTATATAAATATAAAGTCACATTCAAGTTTTGATGCTATGTTTGCTGCCAGATACTGTGCTTAAAAAACAACAGCATTACTTTCCTTCTCCCTGTGACCTGTAGGATTACAACCATAGTGTTTTATTTGTGGGTGAAACCACCGTTGTGCATCTTTCACTGGAATGAAGAACCTGCCCTAGGATATTTTTTGCAGACTTGATGCATCACTGACACCGTGCAGAAACCTCAGTGAGAATATCATGTGGCTAATCAGTGCCTGCCAATTAGTGATCTACCCATTTATGGGCTTGAGACATGAAGTGACCCACCTTGTGGATTACTGGGCAAAACTGGACTTCTGGGGAGGTTCTTGGCTGTTGTGCCGTGCTGAAGCCTACCACTGAAAGACTTGGGTGACCATCTTGCCAGTAGTCAGCTGTGACAATCGTGGCTGTGGAGCTTTCAGGCTTCTTTTCTCTTTCAAGAAACTTACTCCCTTTGCCTCGTGGAAGGTCAGTGGAAGTACAGTGTCCAACGTGTTCATGGTGCTTTATTTTGTAAACTGAGCTAGGATCTCATCACTGTTGGGGGAAAATAAAAAATGCTGTGGTATGTATTATTTGAGGTTCCTAACTGGTTTGTAAGAATCTGTGCTGGTTTCCCAGACTAATTGCTGAGCCTTTCCCATTGTTTGCTCTATTTGATGGCAGTGAAAATTGCACTATGTCCAATTGCTCTCAAGCTGTTGCATGTTAAGGTGTGCAGACAAGGTGTAGGAGTGTCTCGGGGCTCAGCTCAGTGCTGAGAGCTTGACCCCACTTCACACTGAGAGCAGTAGGGATGCCCTTATGCTTTGGGTGGAAAAGCTCAACACATATGGATCCCATAGAAAGCAAGAATAACCTTGTAAAGTACAGATACTTGTAAAGGCTGCAAGAAGAACCAAGGACTTTTCCTGCATGCTCATGAGCAGTAGTAAAAATGATGCTTGGGTTTTAGAAAGATGTGTTTCAGTTGTGGTGTCAGTGGTTTTATGGGAAGGGCAGCAGAAGGAAATGGGATTGTGCATGCAATGCAGCCCTGCTGGTTTGTGCAGTTTGGGTGTCAGGCATGGTGGCAGCTCTGTGCAGTGCAGCAGTGTAACAGTTCAGGCACCGTGATCCAGTTGGATCAGCTGTGGGAACCAAAATCCACTTTGGAAAGCAGCCCCATAGGGTGGGTGTCGGGGATTAGCAGGGCAGCTGTGGGTGTGAGTGCCAGGTGCAGACTGCACAGCTGGGGTCTGACACCCCTCTGCAGGTATGGCCAACAAGGTGGAGCATGGAAAAGCTGCCCTCTGCCTCCTCTAGGGAATAGATAGAAGCTGAGTGACTGGGAGCATCCCCTTGGTTGCTAGGTGGAGGAGACTGCTATGGGAATGTGGTTGTCCTCAGTGGGTCACACAGGATAAAGCTTTATCCAGTAAAGCACGGAACACACTGAGACTTAAATTTATTTATAATAAAGCTTTTATTACTCTTTTGAACAGAGTATGTAAGTTAGATTCCTTTAAAGCCCTTCTGAGGACCAAAGTGATGAGATGACCTTAGAAAAAAGAAGGGCCACTTACTCTGTGCTGAGTAGGAGGAGGATTTTCATGACATGTCCTTTAGAACTGACATTGCATTTCAGCTGTGCCAGGCACAATGTCAGAAAGGTGAGATTTATAGTTTAATGGCACTAAGACTGGTTCTTTAGTCTATAATATTTTGGTCCTACTCCACACCTGACAGCAAATTCAGAAATGATTTAGTGGCTTTATATGTCAGACTTTTTTAATAATTGAGTTTATCCCAAATCCAAAACAGTTCACTCAGTTGGACAAATCACACATACTGTATTGTCACTCACATCACTTTTTGTCACTTTTAACAATAACTTGCTGATTTTAACCACTAACTCTCCCTCGCTCCCAACTCTCTCAGAGAACAACTTGTTCTGAATATGAGATGCTAAATTTGGATCCTGTCAAGTCATGACAGCTCAGTATAAACTGTTCTGCAGTATTACTTATAAAAGCTTTTCCATTTCAAGAAATTTAAGATTTCTTTAAAAAATCTACTTAAACCAGCATGTTTTAATGTCACTTTGCCAGGCAACATAAGAAGTAGTTACTCATTTTAAAGACCTGACATTTGTACTTCCAGCAGGAAAAATTCTTCTGCCTCTCAAGTGCAGAGATACTTTAAGTTTCCTTGCTGTAAATCTGTTGCATTCTGTTGAGATCATCTTTTTATCTAAAACCAAAATACACCCAATTTTCTGGCCAGTTTGTTAAATTGCTGTCTTGAAGTCTAGTAGTGGTAATTCAAAACAGTGCAATATTTTCCACACAAAATGGAAAACTGTGTCCCTATAGAATGAAAACTGTGAAGGCAGCTCAGATGCTGGGTTTTCAGCACTGCCACTGGTGGTTGTGTTTCCTGTGATAAAATATGGCCAATGGGGAGCATCCACTGGAATGTGATTTTAGCTGGAAGAGAGCAGAGGGAAGAAAAAAAAAGGTGGCACATGTAAATATAGATAGAAAGACTGATTGATTGGTTGATTACATATCTGTACATAAGGTATGCCATGGAAGCAGGACTTTGAAATAGTGTGAGGGAAGGAAGAAGGACAGGGAAGGCAAAAGCGCTGCCATTTGGACAGGTCTGGGTGTCTGTTTTACTGCATGTGGTTTAATACATTTGATTTGGGTTCTCTCTTCGTGCAGGGAAATGGATTTTGGTTTCACGGCCTCGTAGCCCGTCCCATTGATCACACTGACCATGGAGAAACACAGACTAGACATGGAGCCTTCTGGACCCACAGTTGCGTCTTCCATAGCACCGATTCTGGAGAGCACATGCTGAACAGTCATCGGTCCCCGAAGAGAGTGTGACTTTTTCTTTTTTTTCCTGGGCCACCCACTCCGTTGTTTTTCTCCGTTGAGCGATAACTAACTCGTTAAGACTCAGCACCCAGTTGTCACTTGAGGAATGTACTGTGTCAAAGCCCTGCAGACTTCTGGAGTTTTTTTTCCTCCTCTTCTGCTTTCTCTGCCTACGTTTGGTTTTATTTATATATTTTGTTGTTGTCTCTCCTCATTCCCCTGGCTGTCACTGCTGAATCCCGGACGAATGCAGGTGACAGAGCACTACACATCCTACCATGGACGCCAGGCCAGGTGCCACAGCAAAGAACCCAGTTCCTGTGAGCTGCCTATGTACATTGCTGAAGTGACATTTTACACTAAAGGTGCCATTGCAGTGATATAAATATATTTTTTTTCCTTGAGTGGATAATGGATTATTATCTCCTCCGAAAGGTGCGTACGTGTGCTTGTGTGCGTGTGTCTGCGTGCAAGTCACCTCGTGTGTAGAACTGCCTGTGAATGCGCCCCAAACACCTCGGGAAGTGCAGGAGTCCCCTGTCCTATGAGACCAGGCCGATAGCTCATGTCTGAAATGGTAGCAAGAACACACACATTAAAAAATGTTGAAATTTCTGTATCTGTAAGTATTTTTTATCTGCCACACTAACATTGTTGAGTAGTTCTGCAGCCTGAAGCAGGCGCAATTTCGAGTTAGTTTTGGGGTTATGGATTGTGGGATCTAAAGGGTGCTAAAGGTTTTTGTTAAGTGTTGTTTATTCATACTAGCGCCCTGCTCATGACCGAGACCAACCAGTTTTTTAGTGGCAAGGTGATGGAGGCAACACCTTCATCTCCATCCACTGGTAATCATGAACTGAATTCTTATGTAGCCTTTTTTATCTGCAAAAATAGGATTTGAAAGACTTGTTGAATGCTAACAAATATATGCAATTCTTCCATTCGCAGAAGCACCTTGCTCTGTGTGCAAGCTGTGAAATCTTGCAACTTAATAATCAGAACACTTCCCTGGTTCCCAGCACAGATAAGGAACAAAAACGCAACAAGACCTGTAAAGTTAGAGTTAGCAAGAGATGTGAAGTGTGCCCTGTTCCTTGTGCAGGTGAGGAGCAGGTGAAGTGCAGTAGAAGACACTCTTTCTTCCATGGCCCAAGGAGCAGTGCTGCAGCATACTGGTACTGACTAGGAGAGCTTTCTGTGTTTGGAGAATTCACCATAATGTAGTGTGAGGCAGCTGGAGTGGAGCTGAGTGCTGGCACCCAGGGGACGCAGGGCCACGAGGACGTGGCGTGGGACAGGTGGAGGTGCTCCCCATGTGCTCCTCACGTGCTCCCAGGGGTGCTCCCTGCCGTGGGACAGGGGTTCGCTCTGCACTTGTGGGGCAGTCTGGACGTGCAGCCTTGCCCAGAGCTGTGACGTGGCGTCCCAAAGTTTCTCCTGTTTCCTCTTTTCCCTCCTCACTGACCCTCCGTGGTGATTCTGCCTGATCTGAAAGAGGAGGAGCAGCAGGGCCTGGCAGGGAAGCGAGGGGAGCTGTGCATGGCAGGGCACCAGGAGGTGCCAGCTGTGCCTGGCATGGGTGGCCACGGGCTGGGCCACCATGGGCTGAGTGGCCACGGGCTGGGCCACCACAGGCTGCTCCAGATGGAGCTGGAGCGAGAGGAAGGCAAGTGCCACGGCACTGCTGCCCTCAGGGACAGGCCACCGCCGGCCCGTCCCCCACGACAAGGGTGTTCAATTGTCCTGCTCACACACCACTGGTTGATGTTTGTCCGGGTTTCTTGCTGTGCTAATTTTGTGATGGATCTTATGTATTAAAAATATATATGTATAAAATACAAAAAAAGCTGGTAAGTAACCAGTAAACAGGACTTAAAAAGCAGTATTTTTCTTTTATGTGACATTTTCATAACCAGAAAAAAAAATCTGAAATACTAATCAGACAAATAAAAAGAGAGTGCATTTATTTTTTTGTATCACTGCAAGTATGTTGGAATATGCAAGGACTGTGGTTAAAATTAGAATGTATGAGGCATATTATAATTTAGTTCATACTGAAAAAATCTAACAGCATTTCTTGGTTCGTGCATTTGAACGATCTCTGGGTTAGATATATAGATTTTTCTATTTTGTTTTAATTTGTAATTTTTTTCTCCCTCCGTGAATTTTAGGTACACATAACTTATGTCATTTATTTATGGTCTTTTATACCTAGTTTGTAAAATTGTAAAATAGCAAACAATGCAAACATTTGCATTTGAAAATAATAAAGTAGTTGCTGTACAAACCTGAAATGGACTATTTCTCATTATTGCATGTTTTTTTAATTCAGAGTTTATCCACAACAGATACAAATACAGAATTCAGAGTAACAATCCTGGTGTTTGCCCCAAAGGGATTTATTCTCTTCAGCAGATTTCACAGGAGTGCACTCCCAGAGTTCCTTTGAGCTGTGTGGCTCCTGCATGTCCCTTAAAACACATTGCTGTGCCTTGCTCCTGTCCTGAACTGTGGTGTTTGTGATGTGGGAGGGTGCTGCAGCCAGGCTGATCTTGTTAATAATATCAGTGATACTTCCTTGGAGGCTGGGTGGTTTCCATGGGCACTATGCCTGAGAAAAACCTACAGGCTCATTATTTTTTGTATTCATGACTGGGATTGGCTAGGAATAGTGTCGCTCCCCTGCTCCCCAGCCTGGACCTTGCCTAAGGTCAGATATCACCTTGGCAGAAATCCTAAATGTTCACAGTGTCCTTTGGGCCAGGGTGCCACCTCTCCTGTGGGACCATGACCTTGCTGCTGAGTTACTGCCTGCGCTGCTCTGCCCAGGGGCTGCCTTTGCCTGTGTCAGTGGGCTCGTCTTGGAGACTCAAGGCCAGAGAGGGAGAAGGGGAGAGGTGTCAGGAGCAGCAGAAAATGGAGAGGAACAGTTTCCCTGAGGAGGGCTCCAAGCCAGGAGCCAAGAGCATGGATGTGTAAAGGATGTTGCTGTGTGATGGTCACATGGGCATAGGCTGTGTTGTGTGGGTGCAGTGGCCTCAGCCATCACTTCTACAGGGCTGCTGCTTCCTTTGGATACACAGGCTTTTGACTACCCAAATTGCACATGTGCACCATTCATGGGGGGCAGAGAATCAACAGTGGCTCTTGTAGAATTTTCCTTAAGATTTTGAGCTGTTTGAAGAAGATTTTGAACCAAACTTGAATTGGGAAAGACTCCAGTGATGCCAGCAGAACGGTATCGTGCAGTGCTGGTCCCCAAAAGTCCTGCTGCTAGCACGGGGTGGTTGTATTTAAAAAGCAAGTTCACCTTCTGTAGCTGGGTGAGGAAGGCAGCCAGCTGGGTGTTTCTCTGGTGCCTGGATTCAGCCAGTCAGGTATTAAGAGAGAATGTTTCATGGGTGGAAAAACAGATTCAATTTCGCATGCACAAAGATGTTTTACAAATTGTTTAGTTTCATTGTGAAATGAAAGAAGAACCTTTACGTCTTTTTTAAGAAACAACTGTTTCAAAATGTTCAGTGAGGGTTGAACACTTGGGTCCTCTCCCTTCTTTTGCTGATTCTCTGCTCTTTTTCCCTTTTAGCTCCCAAGTCTGAGAAATCCTCTCAAAACTTTTTACCCCAATGGTTTCATTTAGTTCCAAGTATATGGATTTTACTGAAAGATTTCCTTGCCAAAAAGGCATTTTTTATCTCCCTGCCCCTCATTCTTTCCACACATTTATACGGTAGCATGAGGGAAGCAAATCTATTTACACATAAAGCCAACATGTTTGCATTTCATTGATGGTGAACATCCCTGTCCTTGAGCTGAGCATGGAGTAGTGCAAAAAACAGACATGGGGGCCACTGTAGACATGTCAAGAGAAACACAATGTTTTTTGACAATTGCAAAGAAAAAAAAAAGGCATGTTATGCTCTAAATCAGCAACATGATTAAACCTAGAGCTGCATTTGAGGCCTTGACCTCAGTTATTTTACCCTTTCCCTTGCAGGGAAGTACCCTTGGGCCATTGACTGATCCTCTATTGAATGGGTTACAGACCCCTGACATATCTTATTTCTGGCAGTGGCCCTGAACATAATTCTTTGTTTATAGGAGCCTCTGAGAAAGTTACATGAATATGTAGACTTTTAAAAGTAAAATTAAAAGCTAAAGCATTTCGTTCCAATCAGTTTAGTAAAATGTATTCTCCATGGATGGATGGAGAGAGTAGCCACAACAATATGCTACATTAACTTACTTTCCTACGTATACATGTATTTGTATATATGAGGCAATTATACCCCAGTAATCTACTGTGCATTACTGGCCTTTAACCAGACCAACAAGACATAATATAAATCCTTGTTTTTATGGTGTTCTTGAACTTACTCATTATTCTCTTCTCTAAAATATTGTAATTAATTAAATGGGTTGAGGCATTTTGAGACATCAATTTTTTGAAGAATATTTTTTAAATGAAAAAAAACCCCATTGGTCAGCAGAACAAAGCCATCATGAGGAACTCAGCTCCCCACCCCCTTCTGACAAGGTAACCTGCCTCCCCCAGGGCCAGTAAGCATTTATAGGTGCAGGTAGGTGCCTACTGCCAACTTTTTAATGATGCTGCTTAGCTGAAGGATGCAGCAGCTCAGGTAATGAACTCCTGCTTCTCACTTGGATTTTTAGCCTTGCACTAAGCATCCTGCTGATGAAATTCCCAAAACTCTAACCACCTTGGGGAGGGTTTTTTCAAAAGCCAACCATCACAGCAAGAAGCCATGTGAGCTCAGAGAGGCTGGAGAACTGTGTGGAGGGACCTGCTGTGCTGCTCCAGTGCCTCTCATGCCTTGGAGCCTGTTGCAATCCCTGCCCTGAGCCGGTGTCAGAGAGAGCTGCCTGAGGCAGGTCCTGCTCTTGCAGGACCTTCTTCCTTCCTGCCTCCCGTGCTGTGCCCTGTCAGTCCTTCCTCACCATAACAATGTCACTGGGATGGTGGCTGTCATGGAGCATAGTGTCCTGCCTCCTCCTCACCAGCCACCGAGGTCTGACCTGGGCCTGAGCAGGGTCCAAGGTGTCACGGGGGGTCCCCCAGGAGATGGTCTGAGCTCCTGCTCACTGGAAGGCTGGGATAAAGTCCTTCACTCAGGAGCAGCATCAGTTTGGGCTGTTCAGCAGCTGAGGGTGGGCAAATCTTACATGCTCTGGAAATGCAAATAGCAGGAGAGGAGTGGGCTTTGGAGATGCCAGTTTTCAGTAGGTTTAAATCCAAAAGCCCCTTAAGGATTCTGGCCTCAAATTTCCAGGATGCTGTGGAGGTCTGTGCCCTCTCATTGCCATGTGCCAGTGGGATCACCTGCGAACTCAACATATTCAGCACAGGAGTCCCCAGGAAGTGCCTGGTTCATCTGCTGAGCACATTCACCTGTGTCTGAGACCTTACCCAGCCAGCAGAGTCACAATGAGTGACAAGTATAAAAGACCATTTGCTTTCACCTTTTTGGAAAATTGTTAAGATTCTGTTTGAAAAAAAAATGCTTCTTAAAAAAAGGGGTTAAAATTGAATGTTGATATTCTTCCACAATTAAAGAGGCTTCTGGGTTGATTGAAGCAGCATAAATGAATGGCCTAGGAAAGGTGACACTGACAATTAAGGAAATAAGGATAAATGAGTTGATCTGAGCCTGCAGGTGTTATGAACTGATTTCACTGGGAGGGCCCTGACTTGCATCAGCTTAAAGATCTCGTCCTTATCTATGTGCCACATGAAACTTAGGTAATTTTGTTTGTATATTTCACCAGAAAATATATTTTAAAATGCAGTTTGACAATGACTCAAGCAGTGATAGCACACTCAGTGTCTGTTGATTCTTTATGTGGCCATTACTCATACAAATATTTGAAGTACATGTTAAACAATACAAAACAATGGTATCCAACAACAGACAGGAGGGTTTCTGTGGAGTCCTGCAACTCCTGCCTTTGTTGGCTTTTGTTTTCAGGTTCGTGTTGCGATGGCAGATGAGTTTTATTTGCCCAAATGGTTTGGATTGCAACATGACATCCTCCGTCTGTTTTTGTCATTTTTGCAGACCCTCTCAGAGTGTTCCACTGCAGCTGCTGCAGAGGCAGGACATCTATGTGCCTGCAGGAGCCCTGGGAGTGGCAGAGCCAGGATTCAGGGTCTTAGCACCCCTGGATAAGCTTTCTGTTGTGTTTTCAGTAGCACCAGCAGGGCAGTGTTGTTTCAAGTTTTGGAGATTCACCCACAGTGACACTGTCCCGCACTGTGCACTTGCAGGGTGGCTCTGGGGGAGGCAGAAAGGAGAGCCTAAGCACTGGCTGCTGCTGAGGATTTGCAGGCAGCAGCTTCACTTTTCCTGTGCCCAGGGACACTGCTCTCTTTAGTGTGGATTCAAAAATCATGTCTGTAAACTTTTCTTCCACAGACGCTTCATGTTTCACCTGCCTTTGTCTTCAGACCAGGCTGCAGCCTGTTAGGAGTTACTTTTGACTTACCCAGGTTTTGGAAATGATTAGTTTTGGGGCCAGTTTATCACCCTGAACAGGTGGAAGAGATCATCAACAATTTTTAATCAGCTTTGAAAGTGGGTGTAGTTGATCCAAGAACAAAAAAGCATTCACCAAGTACTAAATCCAATCAACCGTGGGTGACTGATTACTTTTAGCTTTCTTAATTGATTGACTGTGGCATTTCTATGAAGGAGCTGTTCTGAAACCCAAGGAAGTCCACACAAATGTTTCAATTCTTGGAATAACCTGTAAGTGATGTGTTAAACCTGTGTTTGACTTCAACAGTACCATGTATTATAAGCCAAATACACAGATGTGTGTGCAAGAGCTCTGCTGGATACATGGGTGTGTTTTTCCTGTTGTTTAGCAACAAGTTAAATGGTGGAAGGCATAGGTTTATGGATTCTTTGACAAAAGTTTGAGGCGTTTTTCCCAGTTAAAAGCTCCTGTAATCCTGCCTAGCAGCATCTAGCAATGGAGTTTTCAAAAAGAGGCTCCTTTCACCCCAACAGTGTAGCACAAAATCTACCTGTAGCTGTCCGTGTGTAAGTGACATTGCCTTTTACACACTCATGTGCATGAAAAGAGCTTTGTTCTGGCTGGCTGTCGTGGTGCAGCTCTGAGCCCTGTTCCTCATCTCACCTCCACCATGTTCCTGTGGCAGAACTGCCCTGCTGAGGACACGTTTGACACTGCAGTGACACGCTGAGTGTGCAGGGCCTGCTCTGGAGGATGTGGCTGTGAGCTCGCTGTGCATGGGCTTACCTGTCCCAGGGCTGCCCTTAGGACACAATTCAGGCAGGCCTTGTAACACCAGTGTCAGATTTTTGCTGGTGTTTTACCTTACTGACAGCTACTTTTACTCGCACAGCTGAAAATGAACCTGTCAAGTCCTGAAGTATGACTTCCCCAGGAACGTGTTCTAGGGCAAATCATTAATGTCATTATTCTTTTATTTTCAACACAAAAAGACAACTCCATCTGGCAATGAATGCGCCTAATACACAGGGATGCCTTTGGTATGATACAGAGCAACCTGTCAGAAGGTGATTCAGATCCAAATAAAAGAACAAGCCCTCACTGAACAGGGCTCAGTCATCACCCTCAGCTCTCAGATGTATTTGGTGATGGGTTGGGACCAAGGCTCTCGTGGCTTGATTGAGAACTTTATGAAAAATACGTCTGAACCTGAGAATTTCAGCCGCAAACAATCAGAGTCCCTGGGAGCAATCACCTTCCCTGTAAAGCACAGACTTATTCCTGGGTCAACCTTGTTTTTCTAATAATATTAAGAAATTCCTTGGGAATATTTTAATAAAAAAATAATCTCTTGTTGTCATAAAACAATGTAAATAAGTCACATCAATCTGTTCCTGAGCTTGGCTTGAGAGTTGGGGTGGGAATGGTGACGTATTAAAATGAAAGAGATTCAGTTGGTAAAATACTTTCTCTGGGGCCACTTTTTACTTGTGAATAGGGGTATTCTGGTTAAGGAAAAAGACAAATACACTGCTGACATTGCATCTTTTTGCTACCCTGACTTTCAGCTGCATTATTTTTGCTTCCATCTGTGGGAAATGCAACTGGTTGTCTAGAGCATAACCTTTTCAAGGTGTATAAAACCAGCAGTGGTCAATGTGAATCTAGCCTTTGCCAGCTGTGGAAATTATTTAAGGTGTATCCCAGCTGCTGGGCATCGTTTAATTGCCAGGCACAATTGCTCTGCTTCTCTGCTCTTGGTTCCTCAGCCAGCCAGCAGCTGCTTGGAAGGGGAGAAAGAACTCACAAGGAGCCAGGTCCCTGAGGATACAAGGTCAGTTTTCCCTCTTTGGGCTGGGTAGCAGGTCTAGGAGTTGTTACGGTATCAGGACATGTAAATGCTGTCTCCATGAGAATTAATAGCTAAAGTGACTCAAGTCCTTCCTGGCCACACTGGGCTCCCAGGCTCAGCCAGGATGTGCCCCAGCCCTGTGTGTCCTGGGACATCCCAAGGGATGTTGTTCCTGGGCTCAGATGCTGGGGAGCAACAGTCCTGGTGCTTTTGTGGTAGGTATGTTTTGTATCACAGCAAGCCTTTAGTTTGGCATTTGCTTGGGGAAAGCAGCAAACAACAAACAATTGTGGCTTAAATCAGAAACACCTGCAAAATTATGCAGAGTTTCTGCGTGTGTTTTAAATGAAAGTGGGGGCATATTTTTTCTTGGCTTACAGTTTTGCAGTTTGTTGAAAAATTACATGGTCTCCATTCCCTCCTTCCAAAGTTAATTGTTGTCAAAGCCTGAGCCAACTGAAATAAGCTTTTGTTACTCACGGTGGAGGAAGAAAAGCTGAGCAGGATCTGCCTGTGTTCTAAAAGCACACATGGCCAGTTCTGGGCCTGGGCTCTGGTTTGTATTGCCTGGATCAAAGAAACCAGATAGAGCAACAGACAAAGCCAGGGCCTGGGCTGGGCTGTCAGCAGAGTCAGTAGGTGCACTTGGCAGGTTTTACCTGACATTCCTCTCTCCAGAAACCTGCATGTTTTCATTACATTAACTATTAATTGCTCCCCACACTGTTACCAGCAGTGCCAATACTGAGTTTCTTCGCCTGTGCTTGGGTCTCCAGTCCCTCCATGAATTCGTGATGCAGACAGCCTCAAGTCAAGCTTTGTCTGAAGAAGTCCTGGTTTATTGGTTTTCTGATTGCTTCCTTACTACCTTCATCCCAGATAAATCGTATTTCCTATTCTTCAGCTCCCATTTATGTCTGGGTTTTTTTATTTTCCATCATTAAACCTCCCTCTTCCCTCACTGTTGAATCTCCACCGGTGTGGAGTTTCCCTTTTCCCAAGACCTGGAAGCACTGTGATTTCCTGGCCAGCCCCACCACAGCAGTCTCAGGACTGGAGAGGCTTGTGCTTGTCCCAGTGACACACGCAGAGGGCATCACTACAGTACCTAGTGCAGCTACAGATACATTTCAGGAAACAAATGAAAAGCAGCTCTCTTTGAATTACTGAGGAAATAAAGACAATGTGCTGCCGGGCACTGGAACGCTTCCTCCCTTTGTTCCCTCCCAAAGCATTTGTCAAACACCAGGCACGTTCCGCTGTGTGTGGTTCGTGTCCTGAGGAGGAATTTGCCCCCCGTGTGTGACTGAGGAGCATTATGTGGTATTGTCAACACACACAGGGCTGCCCAGGCTGTTCCAAGTGTTCACATAACCCAAACAGCTCCCTAGCACGAGAAAAGTCACCAGATGATTTTTGTAATTTTAACTCCTCTTTTCTTGCTGGAATAGAAATCTTTTTGTTCATTCATCCTTTTCCTTATTGGGTCTAATTTTATTGACTGTCGAACAAACTTGTACTAATGCTAAGCCCTTTCTGCTTGTATTAAAAAGGGATTTCCATGGATTTATAAGCTTACCTTTTTGAATCAGAATGCCATGTTGGTTTATCTCATAATCTTTAATATCTCATTACCAGCAGGAACAGCATATGGAACTTTAAATTGAGGAACTGAAGGTCTTAGTTGTGAACAAATTGTGTTCATTGTAGAGTCTGAATCTGTGCAGAAAATCCCCTGTGCCTCTCCCACAGGTAACTACATGAACTGCATTCATCCCAGTAGATGCAGTGACTTGCAGTGCAGTATTTACCAAAGGCAGTATCAGGCTGGTGGGATTGGAGCTGCCTTGCTTCCTTGGTTTTATTTTGCAGCTTTTTCTTTCCTCTTTGGCATCACTGTTGTGCCCTGCAGCTTTGGTTCAAGCAGAACCCAGCTCAAGCAGCTGCCTTTCAGCTGTGTGCTCATTTGTAGATGATATCTGATATCGATGGTGCTGCTCTTTTTGTTTATGTATCATTTTGTAAACTAAATGGTATTGTTTTAATGGATTTGCTGAAGAGCACAGCCAAGCATTCAGCTCATGAACTGTCCTCTTTGATTCATTGCTATTTGAAATTCAGTGTGTGACTGAGCAACTGAGTTGCATGGAATTTTTTTCTTTATGTTGCCTGAATCAATCAAACTTTCTCAGTGAGAAACTGTAATTTAAAAGAAAAACACGCAAAACTGAAAAACCCTATTTATATTCTAAGGCCTGGAGTTTTAGGAGTGCGAAGCAGTGTTAAAGATGGCTTAAGAAGTCAGCTGGAGTTTTCCTGGCATGAAATAGCACAGAGTTAGTGCAGTTTGTATTACAGCACTTTAGTTCAGTCCCAGCATTGTAAGCAGGTATAAATCTGAGCAGCCCTGATGAGTGAGGAGGTTGTCTCTGCTTCAGTCTGGGCTCCAGGCTGTGAAAAGTTGGTCTGAAAGTAGGAGGCAGCTGGGGCAGAGCTGCAGCCGGGCTGAGAAACAAAAGGGAGGCCAAGAAAGACGAGGAAAAAAAAGACAGAAGAAAAATTTCTAACAAAAACCATGGATAAAACCCCACAAACTTTTTCAAAGTGGAGAATTTACTCGTTTTTAGAGTTGTCACAATGAAAAATTAAGTCACAAATTAACAGTGTTCACTTTTCTCTGGTGAATTAAAAACACATAACTGTGTTTACTAAGTGTCAAAAGAAAAGATAATCTGGGAACATAAAGTTTGTTGTGTGTTAAGGACTTTGGAGCACAGACAATGGACCCAAGACATCCCTGGATGTGGCCTGAGGAGTGGATGTTTGTAATGCATTGTATATGTCCCTCCATGCACATCTGATCTGGGGCTGGCAGTCTCTGCTGTTATTTCACTTGATTTGTATATTTTAAAAGCCCCAGCTCCTTCCTCACTGAAGATGAGGAGATTATTTTTTATATTTGTTTTAATTGGACACAAGTAAAGCAGATTCCTGACAAAGCAGAAATCCAAACATTTTTCTTTCTGTTGCTTTTTAGAGAGCAAATATTTTTAAGGGTTCAGGGGGCTCTGCAAGTCAAGTGTCAAAACTGGGAAAAGAGAAAAGGTGGGAGATAGAGGGGAAATTGTGATGAAAAAGAATGACAGAGTCCTGGCTGGGGAAAACAATAATGGATATTATTGCCTTCTGGGTAGAATGAAAGGACTGAGCCCTTGGCTGGTGTTAATTGGTCCAACTCCTCTAAAGTTGGTAGAGGATTGATTCACAGCAGTTGTAATCCTCAAGTTAAATCCCAGCCCCACTGGGAGTTTTATCATTGTCTTCAAAAGAAGAAAGACTGTAACCTGTGTGTTATTTTATTCAGTTACCCAGTGAATCTCTTAACAGCAAAAGAACTGGGCTCAGCCAGCTCTTCCCTGGGGGAGGAGTGGGGGTCAGACTGCTTTAGGAACTAGAAATGTGGAACTAGCTCTCTGGAAAAATTGTCAAAAACCTTCCAAACAAGCCTTTGTCTAATCATAGTAGTTGGTGTTTTTTCACAGCTACTATTCAAAACTGCTGAACTGCAAAATTTTCAAATCCAAGCCAGGTGAAAACTTCAGCTTTTGGCTTGTTTCCTAAGAAGAGTTTGGGTCTGTGTCCAACCTCCAGCAATGAGTGCTGTGTTTTCACACGGCCGTGGTGGACAGCTGAGCTCCTGGTTACAGACACAGGAGCACATGTACAGATCTCATTTTCGCTGCGTGGTGTGCATGGGAAACAGTTGCTGATCCTGGCTTATCAGACGACAAATTCAAGGAATCCAAGCACTACTGTAAAGTGTAAACCAGGCCAGGTGATGGGGGATGATGAGATTTAATGGCAGGAATGACTAAAACTATGGTCCTTGGCTGGACTAAATCTCTACCTGATGGAGTCAATGTGGGATTGGCCTTTGGCTGTCCCTATGCACCACTGCTGAGATTTCAGAGATGCCACAGGCCACACACACCCTAAGGAACAGAAAAACAGCATAAAGCTCCTATTTTGCATATTTTGTGGTTTTTTTCCCATGGCTTGTAACTATTGAACCGTCAGAAAGCTGCTTTTAGGTTGCTATTCAGACTTGGTTTGCCAGTTTCAAGCTTAGCCTCCTAATTAACTATGTGGAGGTGCAACCTGTGTATGCAGAATATTGACACATTCCTAATTATCTTACTCATGGATGCTGAATTTACGATACTAAATTCAACTTCCCTTCGGAATAAACTTGGTTCTGTTCCTCAGGCTCTGACTGAAACAGTGCAAGGAACATTAAAATCCCACTGTCAACACCAGACAGATAAACACAAAGCCAAGGCAAACTCCCCTCAGAGCCCAGCACATATCCGTACACAACCGCACGGGAAACAGGCACAGAAAAGCAGTATACACATGGCTCAAAGATGAGGATATTCCTGGGGAGGACTAACTTGCTTGCTCTGAGTCTTTTTCCTGAAAATTTGTTTCTTTTTTTGTTGTTGAAATGGAATGACTGGATAAAAGTGAAATGCCCTTTGCCATAGAAATGTGGTCTCTTTAGGTGGCATTGACAAAATATCTACTGTTTGGGGATGTTCTGTTCAAAAGTAGATTTAAAATTAGAATAGAAATTTTTTGGCAGGAATTCACTTGGTTTTTATGTGTTGACAATAAGCCAGAATAGTGACTGCTATGCCAGAATAGTGGTGTTTTAAGGGCTTTCATAAGGCAAAAGATAGCAGAGATAATTTTTTTGTCCTCTTGGTATTTTATTTGTATTTTTCTCTTTTCTGGTGAACCTTTCCCCTGAAATAGTTTCTCAGCTTTTACTCCATGCAGTTGTGGTCTTCTCAGCACTACCTTTCTGTTCTATTTTCCCTTTGTTCCTGTACTGACTTTGTAACTAGATTTTCAATCCATTTCTTGGTCAGATTGCTGCCAATCCCTGTAGTGTCTGAGAGCTGCAATATCTCATCCCATGATTGTTTTCTGTAATTGTATACCAAATACAGGCTGCTGTTGTGTTTGATGAGAAGTGAACAGTGGTGCACAGCCATCATTGTCTGAGAGCTCACTATAGACTTCCTAATATTGGCAGCATTCTTGCAGAAGAGTACTCCTCAGCTGTTAGCAGAGGATAAGGCTCATGCCTCCAGCTGTAGCTTTCCAGCTCCAGACACCTCTGGGAGCAGGGGAAGGATAGGAAGAATAAGGGAAGAATAGGAAGAGTATCTAGCAGAAGAGCAGGATGAATAATTATGGTGGGGAGAGCTTGGTTGGGAGTGTGAGAAGGGAGACTTTCCTTTCGGTCAGCTTGAAATGATGGCCTGTATTCTCTGCCAAGCCACATCCCTTCTCCTTAAAGCTCTTAGCTGTTTAGTCTGTTCTCAAAAAAGCAATTGTTTTTTCTGTCTGAATATGAAACTAAAAAATAATTAGAGAGGTCAGAATTATATATTCAGGTTCCACACGTTTTTCCTTTATGTGCATAGTCACAGCAGCCCTAAGTTTGTGAATAGATGGGCTGAGACCCCAAAGGTGTTTTACTTGCGAATTTTATCCCAGAATTTCATTTAGGAGTTATTAGTGAAGAGCACTTTGGGATATTTGCCTGTGTAACAGAACTGTCCAGGCATCAGATTAATTTTGTATGGGGACAGGAGAGTTGAGGACAGCACAGGCCCTGCCCTTCCTCTCTCTCTTCTGTTGTTCCACCAACCTGTCCCTGTGCTTGGGGGCTGCCTAGAACCTGGTGGAGAAGCCATGACTTAGGATAGTCTTGTAATTCAGCATAAATCAGCACCATAGCCCTGACAGTGAATGTGGCAACTCGAATCCAACAGCAGGACAGTTCAGGCTGCAGATGTAGGCTGGAAGCCGTTCAACATCCAATTGCCACGGACTTCAATAAGGACAAGCAAAGAGCTGGAGTCAAGAATAGCCTGGCACATGGATCTTTCTCATGGCTCCTACTTAGCTGGCTCTTGAGAAATGGGTCACCAGATTCTGGAACACTGCTGCAGCTATCAATGCTGGTAAATAGCTGAAGCTCCTTTAATTCTGTCCAGCTTAGGGGAGTTAAAAATTCCATCACATCACGCCACAGCTTCCTCTTTGTGCTGCACAGGCACTCCATAAATCCACACAGCTCTCTCACTCTTATCTGAATCGCAATGCAGTTATTAAACAAATTGTAAGTCTATTTCTTATCCTTTTTACTACTTTGAAAACTGCACAATATAAGGCTTAATAAAAGCTGAATGCTCCAAAACTGCTCTTAGAACTGAAAATATGACTACATCAAAAGACTTTACAAGGGCAAGATTTTAATGGCTGAATAATACGCTGGAACAGAGCAGTAATTTCTTCTCGAATGCTGGGATGAATTATTTATGCTTTGACAACATTATGTGTCTCTAAAGCAGCTTTTAGTTATTCGCCTATTGGAGGACACAGCTGATCCTGCTGCCCACTCTTGTAATTACATTAACCTCTTGACACTACATGACAAGCTTTTCCTGTGAACTGCGATCAATAGCCCATAACTGCTACCTATTTAATAGGGCCATGGTTACACTTCAGTTCAGATATAATTAGCTCTTTTCCCCCTTCCTCTTTTAACAGAGTGTGGAAAAAGCCCATGTTGTTTAAATTAAAAAAAAAAATACACACAACAAAATAAAGGCTGTTAAGGAAAAGAATAAAAGCATTCAGATTGCTGAATAGGCAAGTAATATGTTCCCTGAGTCTGGTTCAGAAATGTGCAGCCCCTCCATCAGCTCACATCTGCATCCAAAAGGAATGGGAAAGCATAGCACATGAGGACTTTTAGGAATCAATTACAGAAGTGTTGGTAGAAGTGGGCAGGGCTGTGACATGATAGAGCTGAAGGACATGCTCATAATGAGATAAAGGAGCTTCGTTTCCTGTTTCCACCTAGCTCTCACATGTCATTGCATACCATGGGAGCTACGTTATCTCAGGGATATATTTAGATTCAGATAAATACGTAGAGGGTTTGAAATGAAAGTATTTGACTAATTGTGTTAACATTTTTAAACAAATAATGCTTTCTTGCAGCTAATCTTTTTGTTGTTATGGACTATTTGAACAGACTAATGAATGCAATATAAAAGAGATTGATCTTCATCTTGATGTAATAGAAATTATCAGTCCAGGGGCCTTTAAAACACCTTTTCCTTCCCTGATCTGTAGGTAGGTGGCCATGCTCATGCCACTGGCCCAGACGACACTGCCCCAATTGTAATTTAAAAGTTTATATTCTCTACTCCAAATAATTCTTTACATTTTTGTGTGCGACTTTGCAAAATGGCCTTCAGGAGCTAAAGAGGTTTTGTGGGGTTTTTTGATTTTGTTTTTTTGGTTGGTGGGTTGAGCACTTTATGCTGCTGCTCATTTTGACAGAACAGGATAAACGCTTGTAATTAGGTTTTATAACTTTTTTTGAATAGGCAGTTTGCAGGAGTTGTATTCTTTCAATCAGGATCCAAAGAAATCAAGCTGATGAGCTTTTTTCCAGATCCTCCAAGGGACTTCCAACCAGGTTTGCACCAAGAACAATTAATGCTATCAAAACATGACAAGACAATATTGGTAGTGAAAGAACCTGAGTGTTTTCTCTCATCAGAAATATATCTCTCTAGATCTGTGAACCCTTTCAGTTGGGTGCCTCTATGTTTTTTAGGAACCTCACTTGAATTTCAGCCCTTTTGGAGTTAGATGCTTAAATTGATGTAACATCTGGGTCTTAGGACTTGCTTCCCTTCTCTGAAATTACTGGAAAATATTTCTTTACTTGCTTGACTTTACCGGCAGGAAATGGCTTTTTGTGAGCGTACCTGTTGTGACAAGTTTTTTAAAATACAAAAATTACAGACTCTAACTTCAGCTTGTAAGTAGTTATTCCTTAACCTTCAGCTTATAAGTTGTTATCCTCTAAAGAAAATACATTCATCTGTAGTAAAAATAATAGCTTTTGTTTACCTGTGTTTGCACACTTTACTGACTTAGGTGGTGCTAGAGATTGTGGACATTGCTGAGGCCCTGGGAGGCCTCCTGACCCTGATCATGCCTTGCTGTCACCAAAACAGAACCTAAACTGCTCTGTGACATTGATTCTCTGGAAAAAGGGTGAGGTTTGATGATTAACATTATGTGGTCCCAGGAAGGCTTACCTTTGCTTAGTAAATATTATATTTCCTATTTCAAGAGTATAACAAAGCCATGGTTTGCCCTGCCCTCAAAAGCTCAGAATAGAATAATAGATATGAAAGCATATTTCTGCTATAAAAACTTCCTTATCAGTGTGTGTGCAGTTGCTAGCAGGACACTTTTTTTTTTCAGCATGGACAGATTAACAGAATTGTTAATATTCTTCTAAATTAGAGTAATAGCCCTGTTTGAGATGGTAACTAGATACTCCTGGGAATAACACTGGAGTAATCAACCATAAGGCAGAGATTCCAAGGAAACTCTGAAACGCCTTCTCATTTCTCCCAAGAGACAAAAGACAAGAAAGAGAAGAGCTGAATAAGCAGTTAATAATATATAATGAGTTAGAAGTTTAAAGTTTATGATGATTCATAATTATTATAAGAAACCAGTTTGTCAATTCATGAATTCAAGACAAGCTTGTTTTCCTGCACACTGCCTATTGCCACTCGCTGTAGCCGTGAGGTGTTGTACTGCCTTTCAACAGAACTTCATTTTTGGAGACATTTTTTCTTTCCTTCAGCATGCCTGTCAAGTCAGCAAAGGGTTTGGCTAGGTTTTCTGTTTCTCCTCCTTAAATTAAAAAAAAAAAAAAGGATGCCAGTCAGATTTTCGAAGATATTTTTGGTAACAGAATTTCCCTCGCACAGATTTGTTGATCCCAGTAGCTGACAAGGTGTGTTAAAGCAAGTTCTTATAAAAGTGCTGTCGTAAGAAAAATGATAGATTATCTGCTTCTCTGCACAAGGCAGACATCCTCTTTTTATGACTTCTGAGTGTGTCAGAGGTTCTCAAACGTGAACCTCTTGTAGCCTTGAAAATCTTGAGAATAAAGTGAAGGAGGCAGAGGTGAAGGACCTGAGGAGACAGCAGGGAAAGAAGGAGGGGGAGAAGGAAGGCTGGTTCTCAGAGCAGGGCAGAAGCAACCACCACAGCAGCTGAATGGATCAGTCTGTCTGAGACACTGTCATTTGGGAATGCATCAAATGAGAAGAGGGTCATTTAGCAGCTTACTAACTTCCACAATTAACAACCCCTTCACCCCAGATGGAAACAGTGATTATATTTTAGCGAAACAGTGATAATTTTTCTATTTCTTATTTTTATAGGTTAGTTCTGATAAGATATTGGAAGATCTCGGTCTTTCTTTGAGGTTCCCCTTATGTTGTTTAAGATGTCAGTTACAGTTTGTCTACCAAAGAAACTCTCATTTATTTAGAAAAAAGGGAATGTTTCATTTTTCCCAGTTTACAAAGTAGGAATTGAGGCACACGGAGAGGTAGTTATTTTATTAAAGGTCACCCAGACAGTATGCGACAAAGCCACGAGCAGAAGTCAGATCTTCAGGATCACAAACCTGTTCTTTAATGGCAAGGATATCTTTCCTTCTGCATTTTTATTGTTTGGAATAGGCTGAGAACCTCTTCCTGACTGTAGATTTGTTTAATGGTATTACAAGATTAACACTAGTCATCTGGCTGGAATTTTCACTAACAAGTCATATCACTATGTGTTTATTTAATATGAGATAACCTTTCATTTTCCTGCCGGCAAATACTTCATTTCAGAGATACTAAGCTGACTAAAGTTACAACTTGCATGAGTGATATGGAATTTGAAGTTAAACAGCAGATTGTTTGCTATATTTATAACTGATAGCAAAAGGGATTTCAGTTCATAATTAAAAATAAAAAAATCAGGAGCTTGTCAGCATTAAAATGAGGGACGTCTGCATTGGGAAATGCACAGCATAGCTAAACTATTTATGCACCTATTTATTTTCTTGCACACCCATGTGATTAATCTGTGTGCTATCAGCTGGGCTCCCAAACAATGGTTTCCTCAGCTCTGTATTGCACAGAGCAAGGCATGGCATGAAATGAGAGAGAGCTGCTTCAGTTTTCCTGGGCTTTTCTTTGTGCTACAGCAACAGGCAGAGCCTGGATTGTTATGAGGAGGGTGTTTCTCATCCTGCCAGGCCTTTTCCTACAGCCCCTGCCAATTTGGCCTCACAGTGGAGTACACTGGTCTTTGAAGGCTGAATGAGCTGAGAATGTGGTTTTGATTCTTATCTTTAAGCAGATTTGGCACCTTCATCTGACATGGGGAAGGGGAAATGAAAATCAAACCTGGAATCACCAGTATGGCGATGCAAAGCACTCCTGTGAGGCTGGCAAGGCACAGACTTGCAGGGTACATCTTGAACATGGGCACAAGTCCATTAAAGACAATATTATCCCAGTTTGGGAGCTTCTCTTCCAGAGGACACTAGTGCATTCTTTTCTACATGGGATAATTCAGATACCTTTTAAAGGCACCTGAATAAATAAAGTCTATAAGTGTTTCACTGAGGTAACACTGGAAGTCAGAGAAAAAGATATTTTCTCTCTTGTGGAGTAGCCCACTCACTTGTCTTTACATTATTTAACAATGGTCACCTAAGAATGGCAGGCAAGGGATATCTCATGTCCCCTTAGAGATGTCACAGGAATAGTATTCCATTACAGCATATAGTATCCATAATGGCTTGAGAGATACATTCTCTGTATCCAGTGTCCAGTTTAAGCGGGGAAGGAGAAAAATGGTAACACGATCACACTGTCCGGAGGCTGGGAGTCAGGATACAGCTGGGCTGCTTCTGTTGAAAGAAAAGCCTTAAACCTAGCAGAACAATTTGCTTCCAGATTTGTTTTTCTATTGCATTATCACAGTTTTTTTGGGGTTTCTCTTTTATGCTTTAAAACTGGATTTCAGCTGCTGCATAGCAGCTGTCTGCAGCAAGCAAGCTATGAAGTCCACCAGCTTGCTGAGGTAAGTCGAGCACAGGCTCTCTGAAAAGAAAAAAATGGAAACCTGGGCCCTGTATTTAGATATAAGTGTGAGCTGCCTTCACCCAGTGTGGGTCCAGCCCTGCTCCTACAACCCAGGCAGGAGGCAAAGTCAAAGGGAGAGAGTTGCAAGATCCCTGCAATGCCAGGAGCTGACACAAGCTGTTGAGCATCCCTGTGTTCCTTGGCGTGAAGGCACCAGGCTGGGCATCCCCTGTGGTTAGAAATCTCCCTGTGAGGCTGCTGGTCCAGACTTTGAGTAGGATTTTACCCTCATCTATTTCACCTCACGCTTCTCATCCAAATCAAGTAGCTCAAATTATTATTCCCCAGTCTCACCCTTTCATACCTCACAAGCCTTCTCACTTGATTGTTGTTTAACTCCCAGCTAAATCTCCCACAAAATCAAATATGTAACACTAGAGGAAAAGCGTATTTACAATGTACTTTCTCCATTTTCATAGTGTTTATATGCAGCCTCTAATGATTTTTAAATGTCATTCATATTTTAAAATTATTTGATTAAAAGTCTCACTAATTTTGCTTGCACTTTAGTTAACTATTGCCATACCTAGTCTCTATCAGGTTGTTTGTTCACTTCAAAATCAGTCCTGCAGTCAAAGGAATTGACTTCCAACTGCTCTGCAAGGGTCTATGGCACAGATTGCCACAGAGTGTATGGTATTATTTTTGCTTCTTAACTAGATGAACATAACCCTCCTAATCACATTCCTGTGGGAATGATCATGTATAGAAAGCTAAGATTTGCTTTCCCAAGCATTGAGAGAAAGTCTTATAAAACTCAATTTCCATAGGAATTGTAGAAAGCAAAGGTATTGCAGATACTCATATGCATGGAGCATCTTTGTGTTTAAATTTAAATGAATATTCTTATGAGATTTCTTTATTTCTTGAGTGGTTTTGCATTATTCACCCCACTCCACTTTTGTCTATGGTCAGAATCTGATTTATCAAGATAAAGTTGTTGTTTCCACAGATGGATATAACTCTTTAGCTTAAAATAAAATGTAATATACTATGGGAAAATGCAAACTAAGATATATGAGAACAAAACCTTTCTACAGCATGCTCCAGATTGGCAGGGATATAGCAAGAAATGATGTAGTAAAAAGACTTGGGATTGATTGCTTCCATAAAATTAGCTTTGATCTGCAACGTGATATAACCGGAAGAAAGGCTAGCACAGTTTGGGGCTGCATTGATTGGAACATGTCCTGGAGCAAATAAACCAGAGACTGGGTCTTGTTTTAACTCCTTGGGGTTTTAATGCCGTGGGTTTTTCCACAGACCAGCAGCCCTCAGCCTTTCACAGTGATATCCTGGGGCCTCGATTACTCTGTATGCATCCTCATGTACTTGTGTTTGGGATGTCTTGTAAAGATATCAGTGACCTGAAAAATACTGATTGCAGAGAAATCAATTGGTCTGGAAGGACTGCTGTATAGAGGTAAACATAAGGTGTTCTGGTTAAATTAGTTGCTTAGCAGGATAGCAGCTAAGTACCAAATTAATGCAAAATAATGTAATTGATGTATACGGAAGAAAAACAAGGATTCAGTCACACCATAGAACCTATGATATAATTAGGGGCAGTAAAATGAACATAAAAAGAAAAACCTAATTTGAATATTAGAAAAAATATTCTGAACTGCCTTTAGCCTTTCAAATAACATCCCAAGTGAGGCTGTGGGGGATTCTTGAAAATTGATCCTATAGGTATTAATTAAAGAGCCAATAAACCTGCAATCGAGAGCAATCTTATCTCTCCTGGAGGGGTTGCCCAAATGATCTGTGCAATACTTTTTTGTCTCTATTTCCTCTGGCTTATACAGATGAAAGAGAAAAGCAGAAGTAATGTCTTCAGCACAGGTGGTGACCTGAGTGTTGATGAAACATCGAGTCCACCAGCCCTGCAGATGCCAAATGGAAAAGGGCAAAGAAAGGAGGCACCTGGAGGGGGGAAGAGCAGAAGGCACAAATGCAGTGCCCTGCTGAGAGTGCATCAAGGGAAGAAAAGGCAAAGTGCAACAGGGACTTTAGAGAGGAAAAGGAACAGAAACCTGCTTGGAGATCCAACATGTGCTCCTGTAGCCGAACACACTGATGCAATGGCAGCTCTACAGCAAAATGACACCCAGTGCTTGGGGTCAAATGGTTCAGCAAAGTGCTTGGGTGCTGCTTGAAGGTAAAGGGAATGCTTTCCTTCCCTGTTTCAGCTCTTTTTGCTGAATGGGTCCGTGGACTGCCATGGAGGATCACTGGACCCCCATAGACCTCTGGACCTGCCTGTCTGCCTCCACTGTGTCTTTCCCAGCAGTGGGTACCTCTCCCTCAGGCTGGGGAGACCTGCTCCTTTTTTTATTCATCCTAGGGTTTGATGAGACCACTGTTGAAAGTGAAGAGCTGTTTTACAGACCTGCATACAAAATGTATCCATGGATATATGTTTTCATGTATTTGAGGGAATCAAGCTGAGAGGAGTGAAGCTGAAAAGTGTTGTCTGAGTGTGTAGTAGTAAATCCAATAATATATTCCCAAATGTTGTGTTAGGTAAAAGTCAACAGCTAAAGTAGTCATTGTATCAAGTGCTGGCTGATATGCACCTTGGGCTTCAGTGTTCCCAGTCTCACTCTAAAGGAAATTGTCTGTGTAGCCAGGAGCCACACGCAGCAACTGAGGTGGCTACTCCCCGTTTGTGTGTCACATGTCTCAGCAAACACAGAAATCTGCAAGATATGTGTCTCATAACACGCAGCAAAGCTTTTTCCTGTGTAGAACTGGGATTTTTCACTCCCTTAAGGAACACCAGGTTCGAGTCCTGTCCTGCACATTGCAGGAACTCCGGTTCCTGGGGAAGAGATTTCTGCTTGGTTTTGTGTGCATATGAGCCTGCTCAGGTGAATTGCTTGAGAGTGTGAGAGGGTAAAGCATCATTTTGTATAATGAGCAAGTGGTTCATTTTGGGAAATGATGAGACTATCTGTTCTGAGTATCAGAGTACTATTCTATCTGAGTACTATCTGTTCAAGACTGTATTTTTGCAAAAATCTACGTGATTTGATCTAATTTTAACAATAGGCAAAGGAATTTAAAATGTAGCACTTGCCATTAACAGTTTGAAAATGCAAAGAAAATTGCAGCTCTTAGTTGCTGCTTGATTAACATTAGTTGTTCTCGATATTTTTCAAATGCTTATGGTCTATTTAATGCATCTTTACTTGTGGGAAGGTAACTTAATTGTTATACTGCTTTCTTGTACCAGAGCTCCTGTTAAATGGATGGATAATGCAAAAATGCTAACACTAGTGCATCACTTTTTTTCTGTCTAATTTGATTCTGAAAGATGGACCCCTATTGATATCACTTTCCCTTGTAATCACATTGCAATTGTTTGAAGGTGTGATGGGAAAGCTTTTAAACATGTGAATGTTCCAATTGCCTATGAGTATCAGTAGTGGGAATGCTTTTGAGGTCATGCAATGACAGATCAGCCCTAGTACAAGGTAGCGTTTCTGACCAGGCAGCAACTAATTAATGCTGCTTGTGCAATGAGAAATGACTTTCCACGGCAACTGATAGAAATCAACCCATAATGTTAAATCAAAGAATACTGGGAATTTGCCAAGCAAGTGAAGATCACAGATCTTCTGTTCTCTGCAACAGAAAAAAAAGATTCAATTTCTCGGATACATGACCTTTGTAGGTTATTATCTAGGTCCCATCAGAGCAGGTGCTCTAGGTTTCCTCTCTTGATACTCCTCAGAAGAAATTTGCTTTGTTTTTCCCTACCTGATTGCTATAGCCTTTTAGAGGATATTTGTTTTTAAGCCACAGCCTCTGTTATTTCCTTTTGCTGCCTGAGCTTAGTGAGAACTCTGTGCCTCAGACATGCAATAAAGCCCAGTAGCAGAGGAAATAACAGCGCAGTTAACCTCCTTAACACTGATAATAAATAAGCGCTAATAAGATATGTACCGGCGTGGCAATCGCCCTGACATAATGAAATGCACTAGTTTAAATAAGTGGTGGTTGGTGTCATCATGCTTTTCAGTAAAGAACCTATGCAGGCACTATATTTTCTGGGTAATTTACGTGTCAGGTTTTGTAGGCAGCTTAGCTGCTGTTAAGACATTAAGTCCAAGTGGCCCAGTTTTCATAAATTCTTGACACCGAGCAGAACCCTTTGTTTTTACAGGTGACTATCTCTGATCCAAGCTGTTCCTTTAANACAAAAAAAAGGGTACTGAATAACCAGGAGATGTTTATAAGTACCAATATTAATTAGACGATCATAGTTTATAAAAGCCACATGAGGATGTGATTTGTGAATCGTAACTAAGTCTCAGGGATTGTGCTAATTTATTATGGTTTGGAAATAGAACTGTAAATTTGTAAGCGTTGTGCCTCATTATTACGATTATTATTTTTTTTACTCCACAGTTCCCTTGACACTTATTGTGTTACTAAAGACAAGAATAATAATACAAGAAAATGGTCATGTTTTATCTCTGTAATATTGCTGGCAAATTGAGACAGCATGGTGGCAAAATCATAGAAGAATTTTTCTCTGAAGTGCCCATGCCTTTGGTTTATGGAGCTTGTTAGATTTTCGTCATTGCTTGGTTGCAAAAAAACATCTGTTCCTGCTTTTGGGAAATATTTGTAGCACTTTTACAGCAGGATTTAATTACTGCCAGTGAATGGTGGTTGGGTGCCATACAGTACTAAAAGATTTTTATCTATACTCCTCTATATCTATGAAGTGTAAATGACAAATAGGAACACTATTTAACTGTGACTTTAGTAAAAAAGGCTATTGCTGAAGAACTATGTGGTGAGAGAGTTCAAATGATGGTCAATGTTCGAAGGATTGGGTTTCAGAGTAGCTCACAAAGTGATGTGATTTGTTTCTTTTTGAGCTCCATACCAGAATGCAGCTTGCTAAGTCCTAGAACTATTAGCCACAGTAAAATATCCAACATGAACCTTGGGTGAATCTGAGGTACTGGGAACTTTCTGAGCAGATGCAGTCAATGTTGCTTATGGTTTTTTAAAGTGCTGATCACTCTTGGCTCTGAACACTCTGCTTTTGATGGAGCTTTGTTTTAATAAATGATTTTGTTAGGTTTTAGTCGTCCATCTGCTGTTTGGGAGAGATCTTAGACATTTCTGTTACCAGGAAGATACAATCTGATCTTTATACTGTCCAGAAAGGGGGGCATCTCACTCCTCTGGAAATATCTAATGCATAAATGTGACTGATGGCATTTGATTACAACAATTTCTGTGGTAATTGGAGAGAAGCACAGTACCTGAGGCAGCAGTAATGCCAGCTTTGGCTCCCTCTCCTCTCTTCAAAAAGCTTACACCACTCTGATTTTTTTAAAGCCTGCTTTCTCTCTGTTCTACTAGAAAAATAAGCCTTTTCCCACATCTGATGACTTCCCTCATTTGAGTTATCCGTGAATTCTCTGAACTCTTCATCCTTGTCAATTGTAATAGCTCCAGAGAGAGAACCAACAGCAGGTCCTGCATTCTCTTGCAGAGTGCGTGTCTCCAGCTGAATAGCAAAGAGGATGACTTTGCAGGCATAAAGCCAGCCTTGTCACAGATGTTCATGAAGCTCCAGTTTGGTCTGGGGAATCTTTCTAGTGCAGCTCCCTGCTCTGCTCACACCCTTTTTGTACAATATTTGCATGAGAAGGAAAGAGCCCGGCTTGGCTGGCAGGGGCAGGCCTGGGAATTTGTGGAGAAACTCTTCAGTACTTATGCATGGGACATTACATATGGAAATCATGATGTTATTACAGCTTATAAGAAACATTTATATTAGGGTGGCACCCACATGTTCTGCTCTACATTTATGTATGCAAATAAGTGACAAAGCATTTGCAGTTTGCAACTGAGAACCAATTATTTTTTCTTTAATCTGAGTCCTCATTCAGTTCCTGCAATGACCTAGCTGTGGCAAAGGTTCACACTGTGGTATTTGAAAATAGTTTCAAGAGCCTTCAATGTATTTTAGCAATACTGACATGCCTGCACAGGCAAGCAGACATAGTCTGGACTTTCTTTATTCCAGAAAAAAAGCGTATTTGCTGGTTTATTTTGTATATAGTTTTGGAATTGAAACAAGACATAGCCCTGGGGACATCTTACATTGTGTTTGCATGGGGCTTTTCTCAGCATAGACACTTGGAACCCCAGCAGGCACTCTTATGCTGGCAAAAGCTTCATGTGTCAACCTTTATTTTCTTTAAAAATTCTTGGAATTCTTTAACTACTCATCCTGCCCTTTCCCTTGCTTTTGGCTCCTAATACTTTGCAGAAGGTTTGGTGATGGATTGGTGTGTCTGGGTGTTTGTTACATGCTGATGTGCAATAGCCTGTGCAGGGTTAAGGCTTCAGAGAGATGGAGAAATCCTCCCTCAGCTTTCTCCTGAGCCCCAGGAACTCACGTCACATCTCATTCATTAGACAAACTAGCTGGTCTGAAAACAGCATGCAAAACACTCTGGATTACTCTGATGCAAAACTTTAGTAGCCTGTTCCCCCAAGGAGTGCCAATAACTCAACTTTTAGCCCGCAAAAACCCCCTGATTTTGAGGGTCCAATTTATGACGGCTTGAAAATGAATGTGGAGTAGTGTTTGTGAAGAGCTGGGAGCTAAAGACAACACGCATTTTGTTGGTTGAAAGTGGCAGGGCGGCCCCCTCACCTGTAATCTCTGCAGATTACCGGCTCCTGCTCCACTCACAGCGCTGACAATGAGCTGTTCATGGCGTGCTGACCCGGGGCAGGCTCAGAACGACTCACATTTCTGCTCAAGGTATATAATTTCATTGCTTTGACACAGGCAGGATTTATAATAGCAGGGGATGATGGTTTTGCCCTATTTCAAATGAGTGACAATTCTCATATTCTCTCTGTGTTGAGCCTTGTTTCTCTCAATTCTAATGTGATTTTCAATCTTGCATATACCTATTTGCAAAGGTAAATGAGATATTTCCTTGTATGGATGTAGGCAGCTGATGAGAAAGTTTACTAAGGTGGTTTTCAGCGTAAACACCCTGAATTCAAACAGTTATACAAAATGTCAGGCAGTGTCAATCCACAACGCTTATTTACTTGGTCTCCGAAACTTTACTCAGGAAATAATTAGGAAATTCCTAGTTTCTGAAGTAAGAGGAAATCTCCTTTAATGTGTACCTGGTAATGTGACATGTAAGTCAGGATACCAGAACTAGGAATTTTGGCATCAAGATTACCACTTCAATCTGGGTGATATTGCATCTGAAAAGATTTGTACACGGGGATAAGTCCTGGAAACATATTCAAATGCAAAGAGTTCAAAGACCGAAGTGACTGAGAAACAAAACCATGCCTCTGGTAATGTCTTCTAATGACTTAATTAGCTTCTCTATTTAAAAAATATGCATTTTAGTCCCAGTCTGAAGCAACTGAGTTGCTAATTTCTAGATGTTGCATTTCTCTATGTCTCTTTTTCTGCTGTTATTAACACCGGACCATTTTTCCTGTAGGTGCTGCCTCAGGTATGTCTAAGCGTACTCCAAACTCATGCCTGTTTGTAGTGTAGACAAACTCTGTTCCCTCTCTGGAGAAGGCAAACCCAGCACAAAGCAGAGGAGGATCCAGGTGCAGAGAGGTTGGTGACAGCACAAATGTACCTGAAAAACCCTGCAGCCAGACCCAGCTCCGTGCTCCCACTGTGAGAGCTGGGTATTTACTGCTTTTTCCTCTCATTTTGCTCTGTTCCAAACATAGCAGCCCTTTACAGGTGAGATTATCCCCTGTGAAACCCTGCACAGTAAAAGACTCCCTTCGGTACTGGTAGCAACATAAGTTTAGGAAAATGCTAACAATAATAGATTTTGTTCTGCATTCTCTAAATGGTCCATCCTCTCCCATTGATTTTAATAGTTCTTTTGCCTGAGTAGTTGTTATGTGAGCAGGTTATGATTGAAATGGCCTAATTCTCATTTACAGGAAATGTGTATGAAATAGAAATATCTGCAGCCAAGTCGTCATTATATGTGTGGTAGAGAGGGTTTGAATGTAGTAGAAAGTAATTTAGCTTTAAAGGTGAAGGTGCTTCTCTTTTCATTTCCTTCCACCATTGCCTCTGCTGCATTTTACAGGTCTTTTTCCTCCTTTCTTGTTAGCTTCTTCCAGGGACTGGAAGCTGAATGGTGATTCTGTCTACAGCTCTGTTCAGCTCAGATTATGATTCTGTGCTGGTCAAAAGTAGTTGTACAAATTCCTGAGTACAGTAAGGATTTCCTTTTCTAATTGGAAAAATACCCCCCAGAACAAACTAGCTTAGAGTCTCATGTCCGGCTATTCCCCCTCAAAGCCCTTGCCTTTTCCAACAAACTGAAAAAAAGAGATTTAAATAGTATGGTAAATGAACATTTACCCCTTTGATCCCTCAAGTTAATCACATCCTTTAGATTCCTCAGGTTTGTTTGGGTTTTTTGCAGCATTTGAACCAATATTCATAGAACAAACAATCTAAAGTTCTTCACTGAAGTGACAGATAACATTAGCAGATGTCTGTAGTCTTCAACAGCCTCATCCTGCACTTTCAAGAACTAGACATGTTGGTGGAAATGTCTCTCTGGTTCTGTGATATAAGATGGCACATGTATCAATCAAGGAAGCACTTAGGAAACTGAAGATAATGCTGTAGCTGAAGGATTTTTCCCCTGAAATTCTTGCTGCAGAAAAAAGTACATTAAGATAAATATCCCAGTGTCAGATGCACACAAGGAGGCCTCTCTGTTGAACAATGCCAGTAGATTAAAGAAATAACAACACACAGTGCTGTCTTTCCACTGTTACTCCAGTGTAATTCTGATATCCTTCACTTGGCTGAAAAGAGAGCCATTTTTACCAAGCTCGTGACAGGAGAGTTCACTCCCCCATTTCTTAGTATTTCTTAGAAAGAATTTTTTATGATGATATTATTGCAAGAACCTTTTTTTTTTTTTTTTT
>VZTH01004217.1:53967-212869 GCA_013397815.1 Aleadryas rufinucha | reverse complement strand
TTTTTTTTTTTTTTTTTTTTTTTTTTTCTGGAATGAGAGCTTTACTCCCTTGAAAACTATGATTTGAAGTCAGGGCATTAAAATTGCAAGCTACTGATTTGCATGTGTCCGGGTATAACTGGTGGATGACCTGTGTGTGAACCTGAGGGACAGAAGGGAAGGAGGGAGAGAAGGGGTTAAGGGAGGAGATGATCATGGAAATGGTATAACCTTGCCTGATCATCAGGAGAGAACAAATTCTCCAGGGGCCAAGGGATTACCGTGTCTACAAAGGTACAATAAAGAGGGAGGCCGAGCTACTCATAGTGTCATCACAGCTGTAATTCTCAAGCCATAAAAAACCCCAGTATGTCATTAATTCAGCCATTCTGCTTGCTGTAGAGATGGTATTCCAGTATTGCCATTAATTCATCTTTTTACCCACTAATACATTATTTTCTGCAGGGATTCATTGTTTTAACCCTCAAAGTGAATTAGCCTGTGGCATATTTCAAAGGTTTCTGCCCAATTAAATCCATCCAAGGACATCCACGTTGCATCAGAGCCACTAGCAATACATTAGCAAAGATAAAAACCCCCGTCAAGAGGGTAGGATATCTTTAATGGGACTTTATCACTGAGACTTGAAGTTATATACATGTGAGAAGCAAAATGTGCTTGGCAATTCCCACAGAGATCATGCACTCTAAAATTACCTTAAAACGCACAATCACTAACAGCAGTATTTGTCACACTCATTGCTTGTTAGTTTAGACCAGAGAATTACTTCTGAATGAATGCTGATTTGCCACAGAAAAAACATAAAGCAGTAACGTGTAACTGAAAATGATCATCGAACTCCAGTATTGCTGGGACTTGTTTTTTACGCCTGTGGGTGATGAAAGGTTTTTAGCTAAAAAGAAAATAAGCATGCAAAGTGCTGATAGAGAGAATGGGGCAAAGCAAAGAGGAATGGACACGATCGGAGAACTGGCTGAGCAGGGGCTAAGCAGCTTTCATGGACCTGAGCTTGTCTGGGGTCTCAGTGCCATGTTCTGCAGAATGCAGCACCTATATTGTTCATGCTTTTGCATTATCTACCATTTCCAGGCCTCCTGCTACTCTGGATTAGGGAGAGCCATCTGTGTGCAGACCCACCACTCAGAGTTTCTGTTCCCTGAACAGCAGGCTGGAGGAGATAGCAATGGAAATCACAGATCAAACCCTCTGTTTTTTTCCCCTTCTCTCTGGGTGAAGTAAGCACAACTGGGTGTTTAATTTTTGCTTATCATCATTTTCAGAAACTCAGATGAGAGCGAGCTTTGGATCCGAACAGTGTTCCAAAGCATATGCCCAAAGTGTTTGTGCACCTGTCTCTCAGTCCCCTACCAGCTCAGGTACTTATCACTAGTGGTGGTCTATGCAGAATAGAAACTATTCTTATCCTAGAAATTAAGGAGAAACATTTCAGGATATAACCTTTTTTCATGGCATTAGTGCCTGTTTGTATGACACTGACATTTACAAGGATCTGACACTGCTCAGGCGCGGAATTCGCTGGTTTCAGAAAACAACAATGCAGAACATAAAGACAGGACAGATTTTTACTGGGTATTTTACCACACTAGGCAAGGCATTTAAAACACAAATAGACAACATGTAGCACGTGCACTATTAAGCTTTTACAGGGCATTATTCCACTCAAGGGATGCTTGTGGTGTGAAAAGAGAGAGAAACAACCCAGGACACAGAGAGCAAGACAGATCTTTATGAGGAATTATCCCACACTGGGGAGGATGCTATTGTGAACAGAGGGAAGAAAAACAAGGCAGGAGATAAAGACGAGAGATTTTACTGGCTTTAATGTCCGCCTCTGTGTGATCTAAAGCCTCACTGGTAGCACTGGATGAAGAATGTACACTGAAAAGCTCATCCTAAGATCTCATTCTGTTTTCCTGTTTGGTAATTGAGAAGGTCGAACTGGGCAGTTCTTTCCCTCACACACTTTGTTCTGGGGATATTTTTTGTCTCAGTCTATAGGATAAAATGACCAGTGAGGCTCAAGTGAATGTACTTTTCAGAACTGATGTTTTCAAATGCTGTGAAATAGAGCTGTAAGAAAAATAAAGACCAGTGGGATTTTGCTGATAAAGGGAGTTCAAGGAAAATAGTTACTAAGTTGAGGTCAAAATAGGCAAATGGTTTCAGACAAAACAAAGCACAATTTCAAAATGCCACTTTTATTGTGAATTTAGATGTGAACAAGAAAGTGTGTTCTCTTAATGTCTTAAAATAAAGAAAATTTTTTTTCAGCTTGACACAAAATACTTTGATCTTAAACAAAATTTTTTATTTTGTGAGATTCTCGTGAGCTAGAATTTTAATTTTGAATCATTCTGGTTTGTTTTTTTTTTTTTTTTTTTTTTTAGATTTTGCTTGTTCAGAAGCAGTTGCAATCATGCAACTATTTGAGTAATGACACCAGTAAAGCCTCATTCCATATGGAGTATGATCCAACAGTTTCCTACACTTATGCTTCCTTCAGTGTCTGGGAGGTGTGAATCCTTTCTATAGCTGGGCATTTACAAAGTTTCTGCGCAATCCCTGTTTTCTAATAAGGAGATACTGTGATGTAGCCGTTCTCAGAATCAGGTCTCATGAAATCCTTCTTTTCTCAACTTGACTGAAATCTGCAGGAAATGCTCTTTGGAGTTATATTTCTGCAATAACAAATTTAGTTGAAATGAGATGATCATAGATGTTACAGCAGGGAGCAGAACAGAGCCAGCAGGTTCCTGCAGCCCTTTTCCCCCAAGCAAACCAGGTAAGGGCTGCTCAGTGAGGCAGCTTCCCTGGGCAGCATTCCCTGTGTGCTCTCCAGGGCCCTGTGTGCTCCAGGGAGCCCTGTGAGAAAAGAGGCTGACTGCCAGTGGGGACACAGACCCAGCAAATAGGGTCACTGATCCACTGCCACAAGCCCCAGAGCAACAAGGAGCCTGTCCTGCATTCCTAAGAGCAGCTACATCCTCTTTGATGCATGGAGAGCTGTATCTCTGCAGCTGTAAACCAGGAGTATTTGCCTGCTCTATGCCATGTGCAAGTACAGCTGTAGTATTGATTATGAGATGCTCAGATATTATAGGAAAGAAGGTGATGTAGGCAGCTTTGTATGGTTTAGTAGGCAGTGTGAATGTTTTAACAGGTTTTCCAGGTCATTCTGTAGCATTTAACAGGCTGCTGCATCCTCGCAAGTCTGCAATTAAAAAAACTCAACAGAACAACAGGACCATACCCAAACAATCCAACCACATAAAAAGCAGAGCTCAGTTTCTCCTATTAAATTCTGTGGTCTAACAAATAACTGCTTTGGTGCAATGTCATGGCTGATAAACTCTAGGGAGCTTTTCCATAGAAAAGGATGATTGTGGAATCAAATTTGCTGAAAAAGGGGAATGAAAACTCAAGTACATGAAAGTCACAAAGGTAGGAAGAGTTAATTAAAGTGAGATCAAAACTAAGGGAGGAGATACAGAACATGACTTTTTCAAAGAAGTTGGACAAAGTGCTCAACAATTAAGAGAATAATAACAATAGCATAAAGAAATATGAAGGAGGGTGGGAATGAGAAGAAAACCTGGGATGTGGAAACCCATCCAGCAGGTGGGAAAAGAACAATTGTTAGGATTTATGTGCCTTGGCTGGCACAGACTCACTGGTATGCAGGTGCTAGTTTCTAAGACTCCTGTGATTCAGTAATGTCTTCATTTCTTTTCTTGCATTTTGGGGGGAAGAGCATCAAAACATCATAACTACACCTTGAACAGTGTGGTTGATCGAAGAGAATTGGAATATACTAGAAATAGAAATTAACTGCATTTCAGTATTTATTTTTATCAGTGTAGCATCCCTCTGCTCAGGTGTTTGTATGCTGCTGATTGACAGTGTTTCTGTTTAGGCCACGTTAATGTGCATACATTTATTTCGTTTTACTCTAAATGGATCTATTTTGTCTTTATTTTTTTTTTTTTTTTTTTTTTTTTCTACAATCCCTGCATGTATTCCAGGAAGAAGAAACATAATCTCTCTTCCTTCATACAGACTGGTATAGCTTCCCAAATCAGTATTGTTCTGAGAGGTCATCAAACCAAGAGAATATGACATTGTCCTAGCTAATAAAATTAGGGGAGACAAGGAGCTACATCTTGCATTCTACCTTGTAAGTGGTACAATTTAAGCTTTGTCAGGATTTTTCCTCTGGCGTAATAGTCCAAGGGACTGCTAATGACAAAGAGAAACCTTTCATAGCCATGCCTGGCACTGCTCAAGACCTGGGTGAGGACAATTAGAGCATTCCCACCTGACTTGGAGCTGCTACAGGGCAGACCCTGCCTCTGACTGGTAAACCCAAACTGCTGAGTGTATTTAGTTACAAAATAAATTGTTTGCAGAGCTTTCTCCTAATTGTTCTTTTACTAACTTTCAAGTGTAAAATAAATATTAGTTGAATTTTGCAGCTGAGTATCTTACTCTTTTGAGTAGGCATATTGTCTTCAGGGGTACTCTTCATGAGAGCACCTGCATTAATACTCCCATGGTCGTGAATCACATTCCCCATGGGAATGATGGCAGTATCTGGCAGCCTTGCTTGCTTTCATCAATGTATTTTCACCTTGGAACAGAGAAGAGTGGCTGTCAGCAACCTCTGGGGGCAGCTGGAGACAAACAGGAAAGACACTGGGAAAGGTGTGGTGGAGAAAGCCCCTGCAGTTTTCTGCTGTTGCACAAAGGCACTTTACAGGGGAAGGTTGTTTGCTCATGACAGTCAGGTGTGCATGAAAGCTTTGGGCACTGCATGGTTGTATTCTCTGGTGGTGCATAACTAGTTCATTGAGCAGTTGGTATTTCTGCTGTCCTCAGATTCACATCCTTGTAACTAACACAGGTTAAGACTCAAACTATTAGGCATAGCCCAAAAAGTCTGAAAGTCACAGTGCTAACAAAGTTATTTTACCAAGGTGTATTCTTCATGATTATGAAAAAATATTTCTGACCCAAGCCACAGTGTGACTGAAGGATACCTGATGTCCAGGAGCATCTTTCTAGGTCTGCAGCTGGCACAAACTGAGTTTTGGTTGTGTGAACTATTCACTGTAATGGGTGGTAAACTCTTGAAAGTGTTGGAGGTTGTGGATCTGTCTTTGGTGAAGCAGATACAGGTGGCTTTTCAAGTGAGATAATTTAGTTCCCTTTGTGAGAGAGAGGGTGGAAGCTGTCCAGCCTCCCTCCCCTGTCTGACTCGCCCAGAAGGCAGTGGTACTGTGTGTGTACCTCGTGGGGCTGCTGGTACACCCTGGAGATGAGAGAGGGCTCAGAGGAGAGGGGCCAGGGTGATGTGAGGCTTGGGAATAACACGGGGCACAACTGACCCCAGGTGCTGCAATGAGCTGAGTTTATCTCAGCACAAAGGGTTCAGAGGGTGGGCTCTGTTTTAGCTAAACAGCCTGAGTTCCTTAAAAGAGTGTGAGTATCTCCCTGAGTTAGCCATACTAGGACAAGAAATCCTCTGCAACATCAGCTATCTTTAAATAAGTAAATTTGATATGAAACCTTCCACCCTCAAAGTATGGAAAATCAAAAAGAACCTGGTCAGAGAATAGTGGACTCTGGTACCACTAGAGCAGTGGGATGTGGAAGAGACCCTCAGGCCCCTGCTACGCTGTGATATATTATAATTATCCTGCCCATTAAATTATGCTTCCTAATAGATGTTGTCCATGTCCAGGCTAGATTGAGCTGTGTGATTGTGTGTGCGATTTTATTTAGCAAACTCAGGATTAGGCTTCAGCTCTGTCACTGGTGGTGGGACAGAGAGGAAAGAACTCATTTATAATATCCGAATTTTCTAGTTATGCCTTTTGGGTTGTGGTTTACCATTTTTTTTGCAAGCTCTCTTGCTAATGATTGCAATAATTTTTATGCTCTGATAGGAAGGCATTTTTTGTTTTATTCTCCCATCTTGTTTATTTATTTTTCCTTTATTTTTGCTCACTGCTGGGCTCACAAGTAAATCTGCCCAAAACAGCAAACAAGAACCTGAAAGTAACCTGTGTGCATGGAAGAAAAGAATTGGGCTTACTTATTTCGTTCTCCTGAATTTAAGCTAGAGCAGGTCTGCATCTCTTTACAGCACCAGTTTTCAGTACATCTGTTCATGTGGAAGACCTGTGAGCTAGAAGCAGGAGGCCATCTAATATTTCTTTTCGTTTCTAGATTTTCTCTTCTTCTAAATATCAATTGCAAGGTTTGTGTAAATTACAATCATGATGAACTTGGAGTAGCTACAACAGGTTTAAAATGTCTGTACAGGGATAATAAGGAGATTGTGAAAATCTGCTCTAGGAAGTCCTGGAGACATTTTCAGGTAATTAATGCAATGTGTGGAAACCTGAAATCAGCACTGGTTTTTTTGTTTGTTTGTTTTATAAACTAGTAATTTAGGAGTACATTATAGGAGCACATTAAATTAACCATTATTAGATGAGGAAATGTTAAGATTATTAAGATAATAAAAACCAATTAGTATAGGGGTTTTTGTGTATAACATGGGTCTCTTATAGAAAACCTATTATGCAGGAGGGTCTATAAATATTTGGGGGAATATTTCAGGCAGAAGCTGGGGTTTCAGGTTCTTGAGCTTTTTTTTCCAGCAGAAAAACAGTGCTTTATGAACAATGTTCTCTTTGAAACACAGTGATGTGATGTTAGGATTGAAAAAAGTAGTTCCCTCAAGAGGATTTCAGGTAGTGTGTAAGAAGTTTGTCCATTAGTCTTTTGGGAGTAAGTTGTGGCAGCTGGAAGAAGAACATAAAATTGGTTATTTGTTCATGTAATGATGGAAACAACTTGCCTGTTTGCCCATGCTGGAAATGTTTAGACATCATTCCTGGAAAGTTAATGCATCAGATTTTCTCTGGTTAAGCAGTGAATTAGAACTGTTTCCATTGACATTAAAAGGTTGACATCAGTGTAAGGGTACTGGAAATGAGATAAGAATCATTCCTAGTTGGTATCTTGATAAAGGAGAACATGATTCTGTAAAAATATTTACAGTAGGAGGTGGAATATATCTTTAATAGCAAGGAAATGCACTTTCATAGTGACATAAATTTTCTCAGACAGTTTGTATTCTCACATTGTTTTAATTTTGCTCCTGTGGCTGTGACAAATGATAAGAAATTTATGACCACTTCAGGCAGAAATTATACAAGGTCAATAATTTCTCCATTATAATTTTATGATATCAGACACCCTTATAATCCTGCATCACATTAATTTAGCTGTTTCCTGGGCTGTTATCTGAGTCTCTGCTATCGATTCTTGTTGGTCAGGTTGCTGCTGTGTCCAAACCCATTTTTTCAGATTAGCCTCAAGCTGGAGCCAATTAAGGGGACCTTCATGACAAGTGTGTTTCCCTTCTGGTAGTTTATTCAAATGATCTCTCTTCATTTACTAATCCCAAATACCTAGTCTTCGTGTGACCAATTCTTGTCCTTCAGAATTACTTTCATCCCACAAAGCATGGCTGTCAACCTAAATTTCATTTGATTCTTCTATGTGATACACCTCTTATAGATGCTATGTCCAGCCAACACGGGATGGCCCTCACACACCTCCCACTTTGGGAAGAAACAGCATTTGTTTTGACATGACCTATGGGCTGAAAATACAACTCCAGCTTTGCAGAGAAATGCACAATTGCACATCCTTGGCTGTGTCAGGCTGTCTGCCTGTTGCTGAGTCAGAGGCATTGTGCTAGCATGTCTCACCTGCCTGCTGTTGGAAATGAGGACCTTTTTTTCAAAAGGAAGAGTAAATTCCTGGTCCCCACACAGTGTCTGTCTGCTGTTTTCTATTTTCCCTGAACTAAAGGTTGGAATTTTGAAATACCTGCTTTGGAAAGACTTTAAAAGTGATATCTCTCTTTTTGTTTGTTTGGCTGGGTTTTTTTTTTTTTTTTTTTTTTTTTTTAACCTTCACAGGTTTTTCTATGTCCTGAGTGCACCAATAAGCCTTAATTGTCCTGACCAGGGTCACCTGAGACCTCCACCCCTCCCTTGGGCATCCAGGAGCCTTTTGAGCTCATACTGGGAAGTTCATTCCTGGTCTGACCTGGAGGAGCAGAGCAGAGGAGTGACAGCAGCAGTCTGGCCATCATCAGTGAAAGTAAGGCAGCAGTTCTGGGCTCTGGTTGGGGTGGGAAATCTAAACAGCAGCAGCAGCTTCTCGGGGGAACAGGTACACCTGGGCTAGGACTGTGGGCCTAGGCCTGAGTTTAAATTGCATTCCTGTTCCTGGCTGTGTGGGCAGAGGATGTGGGTGAAGGTCCTGGGTGAGGCTGGCTGGGGCAGGTAGGGTCTATTGGTGTGCTCAGGGTTCTGACTGTAGTAGCTAAAATGTGCATTTGTGTGAGCTTCTGTGGGGGTTTATGTGCTGAAAGGGCATCTCTGTCAGCTTAAAGGTAATCCAGGCAAGGATGTTTCTGAGTTTCAGCTTTTTGGTGTCGAGGTTTGTGCTCTATTTTTGAGTGGATTGTTTCCAAAAATGAATGTGACAGCTCAGAAAAAAAATAAAAAATCTGCGTTTTACCTGGTTTTATCTGGGAGAAAATGATTTCCTGCAAAGTTATTATTAAACCTTTATTTTATTTAAAAATTGGACCAAATTCTCTTGACATACTAATCTTATGTCCACCTTTGAGCAAAGCAGGTCTGAGCTTCATGCTTGTAACAAAATCTGAAATGAGGCCAAGGCTCTGAGCATTTGTTTTCCTCGCTGACATCTCGCAGCGCACCATTGCGTATCTGTGTATAGAATATCTATAGTAGTCATTAACGTGGGCTCATTACAGCCTGCCATCTGTAGTGGTGACAAAATGAGCTACATTATTGCATCAAAATGCTGTGATCTTGAAACGGTTTTGCCCTGTATCTTCCTGCAAAGCAGTCAGGGAAATTAACATTACAAGGAACTTTTCTTTCTTTGCATTTTTCTGTTCCATTCCTCTCTCTCAGTTCAAAACTTGCTGTAGTTTTTAAAATCCCCTCCAGGTGAATATAAGGAGATGTGCTGATCCCTGTCTCTTTGTAATTTTATTTTATTTGGAGTTTGTCTTCTTTTTGCTTTTTTAGGGGTTTTTTTGGCCGTGGGTGACAGATTTTATTGCCATCCTTTCTTAAGTGATGCTAAACGTTGCTCAGACTTTGAGTGAAGTGTGTACGATGTGCCTTTGGGTCAATACCACTCAAAAGAGAAAATACCTTGTAAGCCCCTGCTCAGACACAAAACAATGCATTTGTTCAGAGAGGAAGAAAACATGAAAGAAAGCAAGGATAATGATAGAGACAGTTTCTGGGCATAAACAGGTAACCTGATCTTGTAAGATTATGGAAGATTAGTGTTCTATCAAGGAGTGGAGAATTCCTTTTGGGAGAATAAAACCAATGGATTAAGCACAGAGGTACCTGTCTCTGTTGTGCATGGCAACAGCATTAAGGGTTCTGCTTAGCAGGGGAATTAAGAAAGTGTAATCTGTCCCTTTGTATAAGTCTTCTCTGTTGGAAGCATTGCAAGCCCCAACAAAATCCCACTTACCTCAGAGATGTTTACATCCCCACTGGTCTGGGGGAGTTCACTCTGTCAGTCTAACAAAGGAAAAGTTGTAAATGCCAATTTTTTTCCAAAGTGGTTCTCAGAAATTATGAGAGAAGGAAAGACCAGAAAACTTTTCCAGACCTATTAGTGTCCCATCTTTGTTCCATCTTTCTCTATTTCTGTGGCGGTAAAAAAAATATGTAAGTTTCTTCTTTCATCACTTCTAACTTTTTAAAAAAATTTTTTTTTCTTTTATTTTTAAGGAGTTGTATGCTCATATTTTGTTCTTTTCCCCTACTATACCATCCTCTACTTTTTCTCCAAGAAGATGCCTCTCAGTCCTGCTGCTTTACCTGGAAACTGCTCTGTGCTTTGGCACCTCACTTCAATTTCTGCCTTAGAAAACCTTACTGAGGTACATGTGACTGGAAGATGTGTAGGCAAAGGGAACAAAGTAAATGTGTAGAAAGATTAGAAGGCGCCTACTTTGGCTCACTATCAGATCATACCCTACTTAAACAGCCTGGCTTCATTGTAGTGGCGTCAAGATCAGGAGGGAGTGGGTGCATCATTAACACAATGACCTTGATTTGATAAGGTTGAATTTTATTCATTATTATTTACATGAAAAGTAACTGAGGCTTTAAGGATGCTTGTAGTAGTTAGTGCTGAAGAGAAGTTACCTTCCTTGGGGTGCTTGCACCTCTCTGTTAATTGCAAGCAATTTTTTTCAGATGAAAGAAATTAAAAGAGACCTAAAAAGATAACTTGGAATTAATTTTAAACCCTTTAACTGATGCTTAAAGGGGGATTTTCTTTAAAGCAATCTTGCCCCTCCCCTTTCCCACCAGCAGGATTATAATGACAACTGGAATGTGTTTGTCAGTACAGTTAGCTGGGGGTGGCAAAGTGTGCTTGTGGGAAAGAACTGCCGTCTCCAAGATGCAGTGGGAGATGAGACAATTTTCTAAGCTTCAAAATGGGTTAAACATGGAGCTTCCCCATGACACCAGCTGTCTGTGCATCTAGGAGAAGTGAGTGGCACCCCCCAGGCAGAGCAGTAACCAGATCCACTGACCTTTACTGTAATCTGGGTAATCATTGCTGATTGACCATATGCTTTTAAAATCTGTGTCTTTTGACAGTATTGGAATGTCATTGGACCTGTCTCGTTGTCTTGGCTTTAGGGACAGCTAATGGCTGGATGCTCACTGGGGGAGGTGATGGGCTTTTAAGTCAAATACTTGCAGCCCTGCTGTCAATCTGTCCCTCTTTCAGTCCTCAGTAGCTTTGGACCTTAATGGACATATTTGGGCAAATTTGATTGAGGGATATTGGTTTCAAAGGTGTTAAGCAGTGCTCAGAAGAGGCCACTGCATGTCTCCCATCCCTTGAAGCAGGGTGATTATAACTTGGCATCTGAGCCATTCCAGAAAGCAGCAGCCAGCTGGGCAGTCATCACACGTGGAAGTTTAGTTTGACAGCAGCAGCTACAAGTCACTCTGGTTGAAAATTCCTCTAGGAACTGAGAGAGAAGGCAGGAGTGGTATGGAAGGAGTGTGGAGGAGAGGAGGAACTGCTGAAGGTGGAGGACACAAACAAATAGGAAACTTGCTTTACTTAGTTGTGGCACCAACAGGACAATTTTCTTGGCTTTTTTACTTTCATTTCATAAAGCAATGTGAAAAATTTCTGGGAAATTTTTGTAGTCTAGAAAAGGTTTGGTGTGATGTAAGGAGAAAAGAGTGCACTGCAAATGTCCCTGCTGGAAAGTAATATCTTTTACAGGAAAGGTAGAGTTAGAATAGAATAAATTACAATAAACCTGAATGGAAGGATTAAATAGAGGATTACAGAAAATAATTGAGATGAAACCAACATTTCCACTTAAATTGGATATTGCAAGTGTGAAAACTGCTTATGGGGCTATTGATGGGAGTGTTTGGCCTGCTGCAAATGCAAGTCTGTAACAGAACCTTTTTCAGTACAATGATGAATGGTCTCAGTTGTGACAGTACATTTAGTTTTTTTGAGGTAAGTTGCCATAACTACAGAATGCCTGGAAACCCATAAATTTCCTTATAAGTCTGTATTGAGGCTGGCAAATTTTATACAAAATGAGATTCTTGTGTGTTTGATCTAGTTCTTTGTGAAATAAACTGATGACAAAGAAAAGGTGTCTAGAGAGGCTGGAGTGGTATTTATCTGTATTCCCAGGTTTTCCATGGCTGGGGGAGCCACTAGCTGGGCTGAGGGACACAAGTTACAGGACATTGCTATGTTCACAGACATGCTGGACAGGTAGTAACATCTCCTTCGGAGACACAGAATCATTTATTTCTCCTGCCCACAAAATAAAGGCTTTCTAGAAAAGTGTTCAATATGTGACCCTCCTATCTATCAAAATTGGAAAAGCAGGAGGGTGATGGGGAGGCAGGAAGCAGGTTCCCCTGCTGCTGTGCTGCCTGATTTTGGAAGAGATAAAAGCCCTGCCTTGCAAAGGGAGCACTGAAATCCTGCTTCTGCCACAGATCTTGTGAATGTTTAGAGCAAGTTATCCATCTGTTTGTGCCTCCTGTTAGTGCAGCAGAGGTTATGCCACTGCTTTCCCTCAGGAATGTGGTGAGGGTTAGCTGGAGTTAAGAGTAGTTGGGTGCTCAGCTGTTCTGATGGTAAGAGCCAATAAATAGCCCAGGCAGGCAGAACCTCTGAGCTGCCCTGAGGGAAAGCGAGGGGTGAAAGTTAGGAAGCAGCCTTCAGACTTTGACTTTCATAGGAGGATTTCTTTCTAGGATAGCTTGGATAACGTCCTCTGTAACAAAGGGTTAAGGAGCTGGACTGCTGTTCCAGTTTATAGACTGGATTAAGTGTCCATTTAGTGATGATCACTGGTACTGCAGATCAAAGCCTGGGCCTGGATGAAGCTATACAAAGAAATAGGAAAAAAATCAATGTGGTTTTTGACTGAAACAATAGAAAATTGGTGCAAAGATAAAATATATAAAACAGAGAGAGAAAATAAGACTAGAGACATCTTTACTTAAACTGGGATACTGCTGTCATGTCTAAGGGAAATATATGAAGTATTTTTTGGTTTGCTGGACCTTGCCTTGTGGACATATAAAAGAAGTTGATGGATGAAGCGACCACTTGTTGCAAGCCTCCAGGCTGACAAGAAGAGAGTAGGGAATATGGTTCAGGCAAAGACTGTACATGCCGGTTCTGTCATCTATATTATTTATGTGCTGTGTTTGGTCCCTGCAGAGAACTTAAACTGAGCCGGGGACAGGATGTGTATCTAGTGAACATTTCCTGTGATACTGGATTCATAAAGTTGTTTTTTTATAACAGTCTTGAAAGTTAACTCCCCTCTCCCCTTTATCTGTCTTTCCTTCCAGAGATGTCCTAAATGTTTGATTTGCCTTGAATTGGTTCCAGCGTCAGTCACCAAATGTTTCACTTGAACTGAAAGAAAAAAGGGAGAAGCCAGGCTCACAAGGAAAAGGCAAATGTGAACTATCAGAGCTGTTGCTGTTTAAAGACTTGTGAATAGTTTGGGAGTTTGTTCTAAGAAAAAAAAAAAAAAAAGGAAAATGGAGGCTTAATGGGAAGGGACTCAGGAGTGAGTCTTTTTAAGTTCTCTGTTTGGCTTTTCTATTCTGCAGTCTTGTTTCCAAACTTGCAATCCACTTTCAGTATTCAACCTTCTTTTGCTAGGATAAGCTTTAAGTGTTTCCAGCCTTGAACTGACGTTTAAATGAACTTAATGCTGACAAATCCAGGGTGCTGCCTTGTTTGGAGCGATAACACTGTGCATGTTGTGAGCTTTTTGAATATTTGAGTGCATGTGAGACCCTGGCCACTTGACAAGCTGGAAGTGCAGCTCCAAATTGCAATGAAGCCTGGTGGTGGATGCCAAAGTTTGGAGAGGCAGGGAAGTATCAGTCCCACTTCAGTCAGGAAAAACAGCAGAGTGACAACTCTTCCTCTCTGTTTTGTCACACCCTGTTAACACTTGTACCTCTCAATCCCACTCAGGAGCTCTGTCTCTCCTAAGATCCTGCAGCCAGGATTATTCAGCTCATAGACTACAGAAAACTGATTAAGATTTGGATTTGGGTGTACAAGTCACTTTTTGAAAGCTAGGATAGATTTTAGAGAAGGGGGATAACTACTTGCACTGCATCCTTATTGTATACTGGATGTTATATGGATTTTTTTTCCTGCTCACCTTTGGCAATCACTTCCCTTCCCTCCTTGTTAATAGCATTCATACAGAGGAAGTCTTGAGTCTGGGCAACAGAATTTGCTGGGAGTTTCTCAAAGGCCTGTTTGATACGAGTCAGATCTCTTCAATTAGTACTTTGGTCTTACCCATATTTCATTATTTCTGTGCCCTTATGTGTGGCTAGGTCATCTCAGTGTAAATACAATCACACAAACTCTGCTTTATGGCTGTGTAATGCCAGAGCATCCTGCTTTTCCTGTTTTTGGCTAAAGACAAGCATTGCAGGAGACACAGATCCTTCTGGGGCTGCAGATATGCTGTGAGAAGAGCCCAGCCTCCAGGTATTCTTTGTCACCCTGAAGAATACACTGTCCTCTGGTATGTAGCAACTTGTGACATTCTGCCCAACCTGGTTCCAGTCAGTGTGGACTGGATTAGCGTTAGCAAAGACCTGTTATTAAGCTGTTTGTGCTAATCAGATTTACCTTGGCTGAAACGAGCCCTCAGACAAAAGTAGCTTGGCTGGGAGGCCTGAGGGAGCAGTAGCCAGGGGGTGGAGGGAAGCTGTGGTGGGACATGGGCTGATGGCACTTCTTCTGCTGACACAGCTGATGGTGACAAAGAGCTTGTAACCACAGCCTCCAGTCAAAGACATTTGAAGTGTGATGAGAACTGCAAACACGATCTGTGGTTTTAGATGGCAGTGAACCCTTTCCTGCCTAGAGAGGTGCAATGTTTTGTTTCAAATTTGGTTTCCCAGCTTTGGCCCATCTCTTCTGTTTACTCAGCAATTTTAGTGGAGAAGCAGCTCAGCTGGGTGGGATGGTGTGTCCCCAGCCCGGACCCTGGGGAGGGAAGGCTCCTTCTGCAGCCATCCTCAGAGAGGAGCACGGCAGTCATTATTTATCAGCAGCCCTAAGAAATGTTTTATTTCCAGGGAAATGAGTAATGTATTAAAATCAAGTGAAAGAATGGAGAGAAATAGGGGATGTTTAGGGTAGAGAGGATGTGTTTATCCAAGCTGGAACATAGCCAGGATACTTAGATTAATTTCTGCATTCTTTCAGAATATTCCTTGGGATCAGTAATGAGAACAAGTGGCCATTTGTGTCTAGGTTGTCTCTTTCAGCCTCTATAGGAGGTGAAAAAAGAATCCATATTGCACATGGGCTCCAGAGTTTTACTGTATTTGGAACACTTCAGCTCAGCTCCCAAAACAAAGAGCTGGCTATTCAAAAGTGTTTGCAGCTCTGATAAAACTATTACTACTAACTGGTAAAAGTTAGTAATGGAGCAGCTCATTAGGCAACACTACCTCTCTCTGTATATTAAATGAAGAATGTTTTTCAAGTAGCAGGAAGCACCTAACAGTATCTAATTATAGAGAGTAGTTGGTAACTATGTCACTTTTATTTTAACGGCACAATCAATTTTATAGATGAAAGTTTGAATTCAAACTTAAGGAAACTGTAGCTTTAGGCAGACAGCCAAAGCTTGAATTACTGTACTTAGTAACTTGAGGGGGAAAAATTATTTATAGAAGGTTACACATGTCTATATTTTTTATAAAGAACTCTTGATTGCTTTTGTTTTATGTCTCTTTGGAACTGTTGACTAGAAATCATATAAGAAAAAATAATAAACTAGATATTTCAAACTTAAGTGGCCAACACCAGGAACATATGTGTATGGTCTCAGAATAAATATTAATCAGGGCTGTGACTGATTTTGAAGTGAAGCTATCATGGTTTGACATGATGGAAATTACTCAGACTTGCCTCTTAACAAGAATGATGTTTATGTTTTGGTCTTATTTAATCTAAAGCTGTTTACATTTTCCTCTTATTTATTCCAAGGATATACTTTTCCCTAGCTGAAGGGTTATTTAGACCGGATAGTTTTGAAAAGCTGCGTGATCTCTTAAATTTTAGAAGAAAAACCCCTCTTAACTAATGCTGAGGTGTGGAACTCGAATCTCTCTGAACTTCAGATTTTGTATGTGGTTAAAAAAAAAAGTCCTTTCACTGGCTGTTTTTGTGGGGATCGGTAAAGGTATAGCTGAGGGGTTTTATGTCAAATAGGAAGTGAGCTCATTATGAACCAAAATATCAGAACATTTTTCCATATGCTAATATGTGTTTATTCTCAAAAAGTCTCATAATTCAGATCTGACTTTTCCAGTTGACCTAAACTTTTTTGTTGTGTGTGTTTGGGTTTTTTGGAGGAAGTTTTTCTTAAAACGAGTGAAATGTTAGGGTATTTTTAAAAACATTGTTCTAGGATAGTGTTGAACTCTCTAATTTGTATTTAAAACTAAATCTGTTGAGGGTTAACTCTTACAATGGGTAGAGTAAGGAATATTCTGAATTAGTTTTCTAGAAAACAGATAATAAATGGAGTGCATGGAGGAATGTGTGGAGGTGATTGTTTCCTCTTCTATGCACTGGCTTTTCTAGCTAATACCTAAATAAAGGAACAAGGCTACCTCTCCCAGGTTCCACAAAATTATTTCCAATCAATCTAACCAAAAATCAGGGATTTCTGGTTTTGCTCAGTGGCCAAAGTGGAAATGCAATACTGAGCTGGCAGCACTTGAGTTAACCCGTGCTTAAAGGCACCATGGGGACTCAAAGGTCTGCATGTATATTCTATAATATACATATGCTATAATTGTAGTGACTAAGGGGTTAACACACGTTTAAATATTTGCTATTCCATACCTGCCAGTTTAATAATATTTTAGGATTATGAATAGTGGTTTTTAAATACGTTCAAAGCTTGCAAGCTGTGCATTCCAGGCTTTCTGGTAACAGCTGGAAATCCCTAATTATAGTTCACAGGTTACACATTCATCTGGCAAAATCTGTAAATAAACCCTGAAAGGCAAGAATTCCACTTCCATAGTTAAATTCTGAATGCTTCAGACTCCATCACCAGGGAATGGGCAAATAACTCTCCAATAATATTACCTTTCAGCACACCAAAAGATTAAGACATCCACCCCTTGCCAGATTAAAAAGGGATTATGATGTTAGTATTTGTGAAATACACAGGTTGCTTGTAAAGTGAAAATATTTGAAATACTTGGATAAACTGTACCTGGTTTCTTGCTGATTTCACCACATGGATAAAAGATAAATGAAACTACATCAAAGTTCCACCTAACAGCGAATCTGTCTCTAAATCCTATCTGTCTTTTTTGCACTTCTTTTTGTGGGGGCTGAAATCTTATTCATCCGAAAGACATGGTGGTGGATCCAGAGTGATTGTGGACTGAGGTTATCTGTAGTCTCTGCCTCCCACAGTGCAGTGGATGTCATACACTTAACTGCAGCTCCCAGACCACCTTTAAGCTTAACAGTTGTCTGATTTCTTGCTCAGGCTTGCTGGAGGACTGGTATCACTCACATTCTTCATAATCCGAGCACTTAGGCCAGAAAATGTGATTAGAGAATCACATTTTAGTGAGAGACAATCATGCAGCATCCCAGATATTGAGTCTTTGACCTGGACTAGAGGTAAAGCAATAGCTGAGTACCACTCTCTCAAGACATCTACTGTCCCAAATCACAATTAATTAAAGTAATGAGAATGGTTACAATTTAAGGGTTAGGAATAATTTCCCATAGCAATTATATTTCTTCCTAGGATTTTCAATTTGTTTAGTTAAGGGAGGTTTGCTCTGATTTCTCAGTAGTTCTCAAAGGTAGAGGTAAATATATATGAATATATAGAGCCACGTGACATAATTGTACCACTCAACGGCAATTAAAATGCAAGCTTCCATGGAGATACACCCACCAGTTAGAGAAATCCATTGCTGTCAGTCTTTTTTATTTTTTAGGAGAACTTCTCTATTTGCTTGGATAGAAAACATTTAATCTATTTATTTATGCACTTAACACAATTTAAGCAAAATAAACCAGCCAGAAAAAAAATGTAATTTGCCTATGATTGTCACACATCAGCCTTAGCAGCATCAGTCAGTCTGAGTGTCCTGAGGCACTAGCAGATGCAATGTCTGACAGAAAACTGTTTTACTGATTTGCTGTTCCAGCAAATATAGGTCTTACTACTGTGTAACACTCATCATTTAGTTGGCAATAAAGATAACGTGAGGATGTTTGCATTTATAAACATGTAATTGAAACTGCACCCATTGCTTTCCTTTTCTCTTGCATTTTTGGAAAAGGCTGTTCTTCCTTGCCTTCAGAATTTGTTCTCGCTTACTGAGACTTAGAAAATACGTTCTGTCTGCATTTCTGATCTCTCCTATGTCACTGTAACCCCAGTGATTACAAGGGTCAAGCAGGGTGGGAGGGTGTTTTGTGCTTAGAACTTCTGAAACAGTTTCAGAAGTTCAGTACCTCTGAAATACTGCATCCAACAATTAAAACACCACAAATTAAAACTGCTTTTGAAAATACATTTATCTTCTGTGGGCAAACCCCTGTGCAGAGGACTTGGAAAACGTCTGTGCACTGCTGATGTCTTTCATGTGCTTGCTCAAGTGTGAATGCATTACTCTACCTATTTCAAAAAACGAGATCTCTATTTACAACATGTCCTTTCATCTCCTGTTCTTGATGGGGTTGTGTCTGCAAGGGCTCTGCTTCCCCTTTGTGCAAAGGTTGCACGTGCCCTTAGCAAGCAGTGACGACATCAGACACCACTGGTGGCTTGCTTGTCTGAGCTGGGCTCAGCAGAAACACAAACCTGCCTGTGTTCCCACCTCCTGCTCTGGAGGTGACTGTGGGGCTGAGGGAGCTCAGCTGGCTGCAGAGATGTGTTCTGCCCCAACTGGGATGCACTGGCAGAAATGTCTGGTGTATACAGTGACCCCATAAACTGGACAGGCTGCCTAAAGATTAATTTCTTCTCTATAGCTTTGAGGTTTGTTTTTTCTTTTTGTACAGCACTCTGATGTTGCACATGTTCAGCACAGCAGCCAAAACAGACACAGTGAAGAACCAGAGCTCAGGTGAATGTGGGAGAACAGTATATTCACAATCCCAGACCTAGAGATCGGCCTGATTTAGGGGTTGGCTGATCTCTGTACACTCTACTCTGTTAAAGGGAATATAATCCAGTGTAGGTAACACAAATAACCCAAATTAATCTATATGGTCCCTTCTGTATCTACAGGCCTATTTTTTGGGATGTATCTTCTGTTTATGTAGGCTCCATATGTGTCCAGTTGGCCAAACCCCTGCTCAATCTTCTTAGAGCCACCAAGGACTGCACACCTCAGTCTGTGTGTTAAAATACTCCAATGGAATCCCTTGAAGGACATGTGCAGGGATATTCCCAGCACAGCAGTCCTGGGGACAGCTTTGCTGTGATGGTGCCCTCCTTGCCCCACAGACCAGACTGCAGTTCTCATTTTCCCAGTTAAACCCAGAAGACCATCAAAAGAGATCATTCTGAAACCTGAATAATACTTTTCTAAAGAGGAGACAAGAACTTATTGCTACCTTGAGTTGTGCTTAAGAGAAATATTACAATAGAGAATGAGGAGTTATTGTTTTAGAAAACAAAGTGTTCACTTCATTCTGCCAATCATTTTTATGCATTTGCCATTTATTCATGCAGGAATTCATCCTGCTAGATGGGCCTTATGCAACAGAACAGGAGCCAACATCCTCAGCTGATGGAAGTTTTCATTGTTTATTGTTCTTAAGGCTGTGCCTCTGTCACAAACCAATTTGTATAACCATTCCTAACAGCGAACAACTTTCTGAACAACATTCAGTGCTTCAAAAGTGTGTTTTTCACCGGTTTTATTGCACCTCATGCATCATACACATTTCACAATTAGGAAAAGCTTATATTTTTTTGTTACAAATATGGCTTTTCATGCTTTTGCATATGCAAATTCATGCTAAAGGAAATTTCTTAATTTGTTGTGGTCAGGTATTGTTCAGAATATTGAAATGTGCCTTACAGCGCTTACATCCATTTGCTGCAATTTGGCTTGTTGCTATAAGGGATTTACTGATTAGTCAAGAGGAATGAGAAAAATGTGACATTTAATTATTCTATGACGAAGGAATGTTTTATCACAGGACAAAGGTACACATAATGAAAACAGGTGTATGATGTGAAAGCACATGGGAAAGCTCTGCAAAGGAGAGAGAGGAAAAATGATTTTGTGAATGGAATTTATTAGCATCTGCGTAAAAAGCCTTTAAATCCATTTAATTTACAGCTGTAAAACTAGTTTACTAGTGGAAGTACCCAAGACTTACACTTTTAGTGCATGCCACTTTATGTTTTTATGTTAGAGCCAAACATTTCCACACAGAGAGAAAATCAAAGCAGTCTGGTTTGTAGCACATGGTCCGGTGCTCAGTAAGATGTGGAGACCTTTCTAGCTGGCACTTGATGAGAGTGAGTTCCTCTGAAACAGCCATATTCTCTTCATTATTTATAGAGTTACAGGAAGGAGTAACGGGCTGGGAAATGGTTGCTTTAGGAAAGCAACCCACCTGTATCTCCTGGGTAATAACCCTGATGCTGAATTTATGTTGCTCATACATATGATAGCTGAAAAATATTAAACAGAGTTGCATAAAACCTCAAACCAAAAAATTATATTTTTGTTGGAGATTTTTCCTTTAAGCAAATTGGCTTTTGCTGTTTTCTTCGCCCTGTACTCAAGTTTCAGCAACCTCTGACGACTTTGGCAAAGCAAATTACAATGAGGACGCCTGGGAAGCACAATCTCTGAGCAAGTACTTGTGAAAATGACCTTCAATCTCTGGCCTAATGGAACAAGTTCTACTCTTTGTTATGCTGGTAAAAAGCACCCCAACCCATACAGATTTTGATGCAATATTCATCTTTGTGCAGGGCTCTAAACAATGTTATTCTTCTGTGGAGGGAGAATGTGTTAAAATGTTAAAGCATTAAGACCCTTGGATGTTGCTATATGTAGTCTGTAACATCTTAAGTAATCCATTTTAATACTTGATTCTTACATGTCTGTGCCCAACTGAACTGAGAATGTGAAGAGTTGCTGTGCTGTAGAGATAGCAGTTTCTCCTCTAGTGAGGAGTGCAAAAATGCTGAAAGCAGAGAGGGAATGGGGGGCATAGGTATATTAAATTTTTGTTCCTGTCCTACTGAGAAATCCCATCTCAAGCTAAACTGCTTTAATCTAAATGTAGCTTAAACTGGGAGAAAGTGTACTGCACTGTAAACTTCAGAGCTCACACAGTTATGGTTTCAGAATTTATTCTCTGAACCAGAGGTGCACATGAATCCAGCCTCTGCCATGCACTGATTCCCTCTGCTGCTGTGGGATGTCCTTATTGCCCTTCAGCTGCAGAGCTGCCCTCTCTGAAGAGGTGTAAAGGTATGTTGCCTGTTTTTAGCGCTCTAGAGGGAAAGAAGAGTGATTATATCAATTTCTACCTTCAGCATTATTGAAAAATAATAGATTTACATGTGTGCTCAGACACATCCACGTGTGTAGCTGCAGCATTACAAATGGAAGGTACCTGCTGTTGAAAGGGAATTCCTCAAAGTGTCATGCAAGTAAAAACATTCACCTGAGCAGGAAAGGAGAAGAAATGAGAATTTCACTGCTGTAGATCCCACAAATAACTGAAGGCAGTTTTTTGTGCATGGAGATGATTTATTCTTGTCTGCTTTCCTACCCAGTCACCCTTTGTTGCAGACAAGAAATTGCCCTGATTCTTTGTTACAATGATGTCCTTTTAAGCCTTAAAGCAGAAACCCAGAAGGGTTTTGGTTTTGTGTTTGGTCTGTTTGGCTTTTTCCTGAAAACAAAATAAGCCCAATAATTCTTAGCTTGTATGTTGAGCTTGCATGCTGTAAATAGTAAGTCATTAACCAAAGCCTGTGGATTACGTGCTGTTCTGTGGTGGTGAGGTAGGGTTAGTGACTAATGAAACATCTTCTCTCTGATGTCCTTGCACACCAGTGGTTGTTTAATTCCCCATCTAGTGTGCTGCAGGAGGTGTTGGTTGTGTGGAAAATATCAGAAGTTCCTGACCAACACTGGCATAATTATATCTTATTTACAACACCTAATGACCAGTTTTTAGTATTGTGGAATGTCCACAAAGAAATAAGTGAACTTAAAAAAAAATATTCACATGATATTTCTAGTAAGTTTTCCTGGATTTTTTGCAGTTTTATTCTTTTGCTATATGGCAGGTTTTGAATCAAAGTATGTCACACCAATGAGGTAACATGATCACCAGAGGCAGTACAGCAGTCTGGGTTAAGGCCTGTTTTTTGTTTGGTTTTTATTTTTTTTTTTAATGTGGAAAACTTGAGGTTAGGAGACTTGTTTGTAAAACAGATAAGCTTGGTGACTGTCTACTTATTCTGACCCATATATATGCTCACTCCCTGGATGTTTCATAGAGACAGGTTGGTACTTCTAGGAGGATATTCAGCCTACAGCAATCTGACTCTTCCTCCATGGGCGTCTCCTGAAAGTGGTATGAAGATGATTGGGCTTCTAAATTAAGTGTCAGTTAGCTTTTAATTCTCCCTGCTTTAGACACCTACGGGACTTGTACAGCACCCTATGCCACGGGGTTTTGCTCTCACTTACACAGTCTCTTAAGTCCTCTAATACAAACAATAAACTTGCACTTGTAACTCTGAGACACTGGGCAGAGTTTCTCCTGGTCTACTGTGCAGTGTTTGAATTCAAAGTCAGACACCTGGAATTTGGGCTAAGACTGTTGACAATCTACCCATTGTGCTAGCAGCTTTGGCTGTGTAAACACCTGCATTTCTAAGGAACAGCTAGGAAATTTGTTCATTTTATATAGGCTACCAGGCAGCCTTCGAACAGGAGTGATTTTTAGCCAGCCTGGTCTTGCCAGGTTTGATATGGCTTTGTGCCATGTGCTCGATTTGAACTGGTAACTTAAGTAGCCATATCTCATTTCCAAACACCTGAGCTATGCAGAAAGCTGGTTTTACTTTAAACTTAACTCGTTTTGCAAAGCTCTGCAGCAGAGTATCCACACATCACAAATGATGTAACCTGACAGACATAAAGTGGAATTAAAGTGAAATACATGTACTGGTTAAAACAAAATCATCTATGTCATGAATGAGAAAAACAAAACAGATGGAACTATGTACTTGGTCATGCATCAGAAGATTCTCAGACTCTTGTAATATAGTGTAATTTAATAAAGGGAAAAACCCTTCGATATTCAAAATGCAATAAAGTGAAAAATGTGATTTTGTAATCATGTTGGAATTTAGTATCAATAACTGCAAAATAAAGAGTGCATTGATGACATGACATTAGAGCTTAAGAAGAACATACATGTTGATTTATGAATGATTGAGTTGATATACACTTCAATTGTAGTGTCACCAGCATGCTGACAAAGTGGCTTTATGTTAGCATCCCCCATGCTAAAAGGAAGATTATATTGTTAGTGAGTAGAGTTGTGGTTTAAAGAAAGGGCAGTGTCCCAAGGACTTGCAACAGCCAGCTCTCCCCATCCGCAGAAGTGCTCAGTGCTCAGAAAGGGTTCCAAGCAGGCAATTCTTCACACACACTTTATTCCCCAACACCACGCAAGATGAAGCAGTTTGGTGTAATGATTTCACTGGAGTGGGTTGGAGCTGCAGGGAAGTCAGCACTCTTCATGTTTGGAATGCAAAGGTTCGATGTCACTGGGAGAGCCTCATCCTTCCAGAGGCAGGGAGCTGTGCACACAGTACTGGTTGGTAACGGGATGGGGAGAATGTGCATGAGAAATTATTCACTGTGAGGCACAGATTAAGCAAGATAAGGCTACAGGCTTTACACTTATGTGTAACAAATGCGGTTTCCAGTGGTTTGCACAGAGGTGATTGTATGCAGGCACTCCTACGTAGGGATGATTACGGTATCTGACCAATTTCTGTGCTCTGCATAATCTGCCTTATCCCATTGCTGTGCTGGGCAGGCAAAGCCTGTACTGCATGTGCTGTACCAAACCCTTCTCAGTTCAGAGTAACAACACAATGTACGGAGCATAAATGCCTTTGAACTTATGTTACAGCTCACAGAGTCACTTCAGGTACACCGGTGACAATTTTATCCAGCCTCTAATATACAAATATTTTCTGTGCTTTTTTCCTCTGCAATAATAAATACAAATTACAAAAGTACTTTCTGTACTAGACAGTTTAATCACAGCAATATGGTCGGGATCCAGGAAGAGGAGGTCTTAGGTGCCAGAAGTCCTTGGGGACTTTTATTACTGAAAATGGGAACTTTGCCAGAATCTGCAAACTATCTTTCTAGAGAAGACAAGATAAAATGGCCCCTTAGTATAGGATTGTGCCAGACTTTTAATTTTCAGGAATCTGGGTTTATTTTTTTTTCTACTTAGAAGAGAGTCAACTTCATTTTTAAATCAGTTGAAAAAGGAATTAAAAAAAGGAAGGAGAGGGGTAAAACCAGTGACATTTTAAGCTATAGAAGCCTCTGTGGAAAACAAATTTCTCTTGGCAATCAAGATAGCTTAACAACGATACACACATTGTCAAAGGGAAAAATTACATTTTTCCTTAACACAGATCATATACAGATGACTGATTTCTTTTTCAAGTTCAGGCACAAAGGGGTTGTTTATTTATATTCAGAATCTGACCCACCTCTTGAAGAGATGAGGAATGGTGGCTAAAGGGCTCTCAAAATGCTTCTTGGAAGGAGTATAGGATAACAATCAGTCTAAGTATAAATAGCTCAGAATGGTGATAACAGGAGTGAAGTTGTTGTTTCAGATAATTTGCAATGCTTGCCCACTTAGTTGCAATCAGAAAGTTTTTTGTTACAGTACATTATATGTCAGTTTTGAAGCTGTTGTGGATACCTGGTACTTTTCCTTTACTTGGGATGTGCTAGGAGTACCTGTGTCTACAGAAACAGAAAGTATCACTTTCTTCTGCCTTTAATTAGTATAGCTAAAACTAAAGGGTCTCTTGCTGGATGCAGTTTTAGTGATCTACTGCTCAACTGTGGCAGCTTGGTGTGTACTTGCAATACCCACCAGTTCCAGGTGGTTTGTATCCTGTCCTGCATTCACATGGGATTGTTTAACTTATAAAATCATGCAAAATTTGGATGTGTTCAGCAGAGTACAACTTGTATTAAGAAGAAGGTAGTGATGTGTAAAGAGCTGCATAAGAATATCCTTACAATACTTTTGTCCCAAGGCATTGTACTTCCAGCAGTGCTGCCCTGACAAAGTGTTTGCCCAGCTTTGACTTGCCTTTGGAGTCTGTTTTTAGTTGTGTCTTTTGCTAAATTGGAGTAATTTGCTACGTTAAATGGACTTTCCCACTTAATTTTGAGATGAATGGAAGAGAGACAGTTGTCCTTGGTCTGTCCCACTGCTGCTCAAACACCTTGCTTTGCAGGATTGTGGGTTTCTTGGCCATTCATATATAGATGTACCCTGTAATGGCAGAGGAAATGGTGGTTGTGTGAGTTAGGCTTGTGTCTCTCTCAGAATATTCTAACTGGGTTCTTCAGCTCTAAAACCAGTATCACCCTATCTCTCTAGCCTTATTATAGCCCTACTGATTTGACAGGGTCTGGGGCAGAATGGATATGAAACTGCTAATATTACTTAACTGCATGTAAATTAATTTGTAATTAGAAACTTGTCAAGTACTTTTTTAAACTTGGAAACATGAGTTCTATCTCCTGGTATTAGCTTTATAGATACAGCTTTTAAAGTGGTACTGCTCAGCCATGTAGTCTTGCTGGCTGCTGCATGCTTCATTCTCTTTCCAGAGCTAAATGGAAGGTGACAGACCTAAACTTTGGAAAGTGTAGCATGGCCTGGAACCTTGCTGTGTTATCAAATGAGATGAATAGACATGCACCACTTAAGGAATGTGCAGGACTGTAAAGAGCAGGAACCTCATTTCAAAGGGAGTGTTCACTAAGCCTTTTTTTTTTTGGTGTGTATTTAATGTTATGTGATCAAGGAGCCTGGGTTTTACTTAGTTGACACCAAGACTTTTAAAATAAGCTTGTGATTTGCTGGTGCCTCAATAAAACTGTGTGACTTTGTGTGTTTCTGTCTGTCAGCTACGCTGCAAGAACTATGTGAGTGCTCTTTGCAAGAGGCACCAAGAAGTTTTGGTATATCTAACTAGAGGTGTCTTGAAAACTAGAGCTTTGCAGAACGTTTGTAGAAGACTCTCTGAAGGTTGTTATTCAAGCTGAATACTTGAAAATGCAGGTTTCCTTCCCAGAACAGTGGAAACACACATGGCAAGGGAGCTTATTGATGTCCGCTTGGAAAATATTACTTGGTAAGAGTTGGAGGATGTAATGGATGTGTTTCTAAAGAAAGGCCAAAACAGGAAGGCTTCTGAGTACCACAAAATTAATCTTCAGGCACTTCTGAAGATTTGCATTTTCAATACAACTCTGCTGATGAAATAGGGACTATAGAAAAAATAAACAAATTTGAGGCATAAGGCACACACAACTGGGCTGCTTTTTCCAGGCTGCTTCCTGAATTATATTTTTTGTTAAAAATATTTACACCTAATTTTTGTCTTGCTAGATTAGAAGAATGTTCTCTCCTGAAGCACTTAATTAAATGCTGGTTTTACTGTTAGTTGAACCCCATTCTAAGAATGGAGACAGAAGATTAAGCAACACCTCAAACTGAAAATGTTTGTCACAGCTCACCAAGACACTGAAGAGAATAAGGTTTTTTAGCATTATAAAACTTGAGAACACATTAAAATGCTTGATCTGTTTTTTTTCTGTCAGTGCAGGATTTCTTCATTTACAATTTCATCAGTGTAGTGCTGGATGAGTCAGCCATAGATTTCCAGTGAACAAAAAGTAAAGGAATGCACTTTATTGTTAAGAGAGAATTAAACCCACCAGCAATAGAAGCTGAGAGAACTTAAAAGCAAGTGTGAGTTAAATGAATATGTAGTGTAGTCTTGCTGATGAGACATGAAATGAAGGGCCTGATTGCTTATGGTTATTAACAATCCAATGGCTCTTTTTGTAGGGCAGGGCATAGTAGCCCCAGTGTTCTGGCCCATTTCCAAATATGTGTTCATTCTCCCTGAAATCTCCCTGAAGTATCAATTTGATATGGTATTCTGTCCTCTCTTTCCTCTCATAAACCAATATGTACTGGGGCCACTGTTTCCCAGTCCAGGAGCAGAACTTGGGAATTCTCCAAAATAAATGCTGAAAATTATTTTTGTTGTCATAGTGCAAGTACTTCCTGACATACCTTTTCCTTGCATGTGTGCAAGGAAATGTAGTCATTTCAGTGTTCACCCCTCTGTGGGCTCCCAGTCTATTGGAGAAAGTTGATTTGTTCTGAATCATGCTTTTGTTTGTTCATCCTTCCCTTTCCTGGCAGTTTGACATGTGAGCTTGCTATGACCAGCCTTTAATTCCGTATGAAATACCTTGTTTGTGTGGCAATATCCCTCCCTCCTTTCTGGCTGTATGCATATTTGTTACTGATGAAAACCCCAGGACCTCTCCTTACACCTGGAGATTGGTGTGCACAATTTTAGGGTCTGTCTTGTGGATTTGGGCAGAGGGACAAGGGGAACACGGTGCTCTCCTGCCCAGTAAGGATGGAGTGGTCTCTTCAGCTCAGTGATGAGAGGAGGGGAGGTGGTGTTGGTGCATAAAGACAACTGCAGTGAGCAGAGAGCCTGATTCAGTATCTTTAAATGTGTGTGTGCTGCTTGCAAAAGCTGAAATGCTGTGTTTTTCTGCCAAAGTGGTGAAATTTCTAATTGTACCTCAATGAGTCTTTCTGAACTGTGTGGCCTATAAGTAAACACAAGCTAATGCCTTGTGAACAACTGAGAAAATGCTGTATGACTATTCTGTTTATAGACTTGTTACAGCAAGTAGTGCTTAAATTTTATTTTAATATTAAGATGATAAGTGCTACAAGTATTATTCTCAACTTCTTGTAAAAAATCTGATAATTCACTTGAGATTCTATTTTTTTTTTTTTAATGATTCTAGCTTTTTAGTGCTGTGGCAGTTTCAAATGTTATTGTTCTGGATAGCAAGTGTTAGTTGACTTTGGAACACTGTTATACCATTCTTCCTAAACTGAGCTTCCTCCCTGATAATGAGATTATTTTCTTGATGAATTTCCCCAGAAATTTCAATACAGCCATCATTTCTAGCACAAACCAGAAAGTAAATTTTGTCCAGTTTCTAGACATGCATAGAACTCACAGTTTCCATTAAAATCTGAGAAATCTGGAAGAGTATCCTACTCCGGTAAAAGTGGACAAGCACATCTCCACACAAGCTCATGAGACAAGACTTCCTAAGAATTTTTGATTGTTACTTTTTTTAGAAGCAAATATTGGAAGGTACAGAACTTCCAAAAGAGCACCTTGCTTTCTGCAACCTAATCTTGCAAGAAATTTATGCTGCAAAGTGTTTTGGAAAGGAAATTTGTACTATTTTTGCCTGTGTAGTAGGGGATGTCACCTTTGGTACACTTGACAGCATAGCTGAACAGAAAGGATGAATCCTTTTAAATGTGCATATTCATTAAAAATACTTGTATATAAAGATATACAACTTATATGTATTTTTTGTTAGAAATGTTGTCAGAGCTGTTACGCTTGGGCTGTCAGCAGACATGAGCAACAGTACCTGCGTAAGGGCAGCATCAGCCTGGGATGTCCAAAGGAGACATTTGGGGCTCAGTTCAGTGGTCTAAAAGTAGTGCTTAGAGATATTTGAGGTGTCCCAGAGATCCAAGGATGCCCCATTAGGCTGCAGGTACAGCAGACCTGCAGGAAACCCAAGCACTCCCAGCTGAAGCTGGGTGGAGTCCCCCAAGGCATCTCACGTGGCACCAACAGCTGTGTTTGGGCAATGGATTGAGTCTTTCACTCATGTCAGAGGCGGAATTTTTACTGACTTTCCTGGGACCCTGTTTTTCCTTTATAATAACAATTAAATAGCACCAAATTAAATCTCTGTTTTCTTGCAGTAGCTTCTGAAAGCTGCTCATCCTGGGATTATTCCTGCATGCTGCTGACTAGAGTTGTATTAGAAGAGGTATATGAGAAATCCCCTGAACCTTTCATTGTTTTCACTGTTTCATGAGTTGTTTCTTTTAATGCAATAACCTAACTTCAAATTTTATCAAAAAATAAGTAAAGAAAATCTCTGAGAAAAAAATGTGGAAAATGATATAACACTGTCATGTTCTTGTTTTTAATAGCTGTGAAAATATATTGTTGGGCTTTCTGAATTGCTATACTCAGTAAGCAGCAAACACAATTAAAGCCAGAATATGCTGCATCACAACATGTAGTAAATTAATTTATCTTGACAAATTTCATGTAGTTTAAATAATTCATACTGTACTTTTATTAAAATCTGAAAGGAAAAGTAATGAATTCTTGGTTGCATGGCATCTTACTGTAAACCTCTTACATTATTAAAATTATAAATGTAATCACTTGAAAGTGTTGCTTTTTTTTCGAAATAAAATTGTTTGAGGTGACTTTTTGTAGAGAACGATGATATGAGAAAAGTTGGAGTTAGAGGGAAGTGCTTAAATGTGATATTGCACAGATCCCAGTGCAATGCCAGGGCAGTCAGTATTGTCTCCACTCCGCACAAATCAGGGACTATAGAAGTGGAGAGGGGTTAAAGAACTTGCAAACAACCATCCAGAAAAACAGTGGCACAAGTGGAAACAAAACTTTAAAAACTCTCTTCTTTTCCAAATTCTTTCTCTTCCTTGCACTAGCACCCCTACATTCCTGTGCAATGATTTTTTTGTCAGTACACAATATTTCTTTCCATTATGGTTTCTCTGTGGCTTTGTCTCAAGTGATTTTGTTGACCACCATTGTACATGTTTGTGATGGATGTCTTAATCCTGCTTTTTAATCTAGTTCTAGTTTATGGTTCTTGGAAAAAAATAGGTATTTCCTGTGAGAAGATATTTAAACTCTCTTGCTGCATGAAAACTTTACCCTCTCCTCCACGCAGTCTCCCGAGCATAAGGATGGGAACAGAAGATCATAACCTCAGGTGCAAGAGAAAGCAGCTGGAGAAGATGATTCTTAACAAAGAAAAGTTTGGTTTTGTGCAAATTCTAACAGACTGATACAATATTAGCTGAAAACATGTCTTATAGCAACAAAACTGCTTCTGAAGAGTATGTCCGACAGCTGTCCTTGAGCTTAGATTTCCTGAAAAATTCTTCTTAGAAGTTCTCTTTTCTTATTAGAAGAGTGTGATTGTGAAATAGGTGAACCATAATCATCATCATAACAATAATGTAAACCATTTTTCTCCTCCTAACCTTTTCTGAGAGCTATTTTTTGGAAAGCAAGCTCTGAATGGGAGGGCAGACAGTGTTCCCTCTGAATTCCTGATGCTGTAATTCTGCTCCTTTCCAAGGCCCTTCTCAGTAGTTTAGTATGGGGGCTTTTTTGCTATTCACTGTGACAGCACAGTCTTCTGACCTTCTAAACGACATTGTCCTCACTCTATTTCCTCTCACCATGTCCCAGTTCCTTTGTCTTCTCCCCATTTAGTTTAGAGGTGTTGATTTTAGCCTCATTACAAACCCATTACAGGATCCAGTGTCACTGGCAGGAGTTCAAGAAAGGCTCCATAATGCAATAGTTGGCCATTTGCAGAGGAGTGTCATAAAGAGATGCTTCCCCAAAGACCAGTGGGTTCCAGCCTCTTTAATGCTCTGTTCATTTAAATGGATGCCAAATTCACATGCAGTGTTTAAACTATAATAATAACATACATATGAAACATGACTAAAATATGTGTACACTGTAAAATATTGCAGACTCTACATTTAACAATGTGAACAAGCTCTGCTGTAGCTGCCCACTTAAATACAGAAAGCAGTTTAAGTATTTTAACCTGGTGTTGAAGATTTTTCTGTAGGATTGTCCTATAAGTATGTGAGGATTTTTCTTTTTCTCAGGTCCCTCCCTGAGAGGCTGACCTTCATAGAATGCCTAAAAATCAGCTGGGATGTCTGACACTGACAGTATTGGGACATTGTTGTAAACCAAAAACTTGCTAAGGAGGTCACATCTGCAGGAGCTGACAAGCAATTACAGACCCTGCAGATTGCAGGTAAGTGGGAAAACGATTCTCTTCAGATTTTCTTCTTACTAGGAAAACCAGCTAAAAATACCCCTTTGTCTATCCTTAGGATCTTGGTTGTATGCACACATACAGAAACATGAACTCGCTTTTTGTAGAGATGCTCCTCTTGCTGTTGTTGTTGCTCAAAACTGCAGTGCTGGGGATATAAACTTTAGCTGGATCAGCAGGCTGGCAGAAATGAGGTAATAATACCATTGGGGAAGGTAAAACATTGAATAAATCCAGAAGAATAGGAGAGTCTTATTTTTCCTACTTTTTAACCAAACACCTTTCAGATTTCACCATATTCCAGATTTGTTTGGCTTACTGGCTCCACAGAATTTTATAATATTCTCTTTATGCCACCTGTAGTGAACTGATTGACCTCTGATCTTCCAGGTGTGTCACCACTGTCACAGATAAGTCCAGGAGAGACAACCTGAGGCTGTTTAGTTTCTACAGGTACAGTGCTATAGCAGCTGACAGGCTGGACAATTTCTTCTTGAGAGCTGATTCAGGAGCTGATGAAATTGTCTCCAGTCTGTGAACTTCCATTAGGTTTGTGTGATGGTGCCTCATCTCTGACTGCTAATTAGAATCTCATGAACTTGTGGATGTGTTACTTTGCATGTCTGGATACAGTGGTCTTCCTTGGAGTTTGGTTTTGTTTTAGTTTCTTTTTAAATTCAAACTCTCCATTAATTTTCTTACTTATAGTTTTAGAAAAGTTCAAATCATACCCTGAGTGTGTCTTTGAATGAGTTACAGCCTCTTGAGAGACTTCTACTTCTTTAAATCACAGGAAGTCCATCTGGCTTTAAAAATGCCCATAGAGTTTGCAACATGTGGACTAGATGATGATATTCCTCTGGGAATGTAGACACCATCATTCATTGGCAAGTTTTTTAAAACTTGTAGTATTCTCTTCTTAAATGTGCTGAGAAGAGTGAATGGAGAATCCATTTATTCACTGTGGACAGAAACATGTAGTTAAAGCTATATTCATATGGTTTTCTTGGTTTTACTGAAAACTATCTAAATCCCAATTGTATCAGTCAGCAGTTGTATCACTTTAAGCTCTTCACACAAGAAAAATCCCTGAACCAGTGAAATATTTGAGTGAATCATGAACCAGTGTTTTAAATGCGGTCAAATTTTTCACTGGAAGGCAGGCATGGCTTGGGCAAGTGAATCACAACTGAATTACACACAACTTGGTTGATTTGCAATACCATATGCTAAAGATCTGAACAAAGCAGCAGACTGGGGATAAACCATCTAAAACAGTCTTGTTTGAGCTTGGTTGAACTATTGTGGGTCATTTTTCCTCATAGCATGCTCTTCCTAACCTAGGTTTTTCTTGTGTTAACTTTTAAACACATGAAATGTTACATATTTATTTATGTAATCTTTTTTATTTTATCCCTAGTGGATTTTCTGTAGTGTATCACCAGTGTGTAGGGTTTTGATCCTCTCTTCGTAGTAGAATTCCTTCTCATCTGCAAACAGGAACACCTAGCAACCCTAACAGCCCCAGAAGTGCTAATATTTTAGGGTGTTTCAGAACATTAATAGAAAACTTAGTTAAATGTGAAACTGACATGAAGACACTTTACTCGACCTTATACAATAGATATATTTTCCTACTGTAATGTAACCTGGAAACTGTTTCAGAAACAAATAACTTGTTCAAATGTTTGTTCAGCTAGAGGTTCTCCATGCTGTGAATTGTGCAACACATGATGCTGATAAGGGCAGTAGAGCTTGCAGCAGTTTTCTCAAAAACTCTTCTGGTTTTTATTCAACACTTCTAGGAAGAGTTTCTTCCATTCAGACCTTCCTGGTTCTAATTAGCTTCTTCCCACTTATCTTCCACCAACATTTTGTTAGTTACAAATTAAATGAGACATTTTGATAAGCTGCTGCATGATATTGAAGTACCTGTCTCTGACAAGAAGGCTACAAACTAGTATACCCATTTTCTGTTCCAGTAGCAGATTAAATATATTTTGTAGCATAGATTATTTCTGGAAATACAATCTGGGGAGAAATCTACTGTGTTACCCAATGTACCTATTAAAGTCCATTACTTTTTCAAAAGCAACTATGACCTCTTGATATGTGTGTATTAGGAAAGTTAAACTGAAACTTAATCCATTGGAATTGGATGTGGATTGCTTAAATGACATCAGTTCCTTCTCCCAACCCTCATTCAAAATTAAAGTGGCTTTTATTTAGGTTAGAAATGGAAGTAAATTAAAATATACTTGGTTTACTTTGAATTAATTCTGAAGGAGAGTTTCCATATAGCAGTTTAACATTACTAACTTTGAAAATTCTGTCCAAAAAATGAAAATACGACAAAATGCAAAGAATTGGAGTCATACTACTTCATGATTTGATAAAGCACGTGTGTGTACTTGTAGTTTTCTGCTACAAAAATAAAACAAGCAAGCTTGAAACATGTTCAAGCTTCACTTAGCTCAAAAAGTTGTCTTTTTTTCAAAAAGCATCTGATTTCTCTTGCTGATGATCTAGAGAGAAGATGAATTTGACAGTCATCTTTGCAGATAAAATGGGAAAGGTGATGCTATGAAAAAGAATTATGGCAGCATCTGCTGGTGCAAAAATTATGAGTGAGCTGAGAGCCAATCGTGTCCTGAACTCCCAATTGCCACAGTAAATGTGGCACCAACGTGGGCATGTGGAGAGCTGCTTTGGAGGAGGGAGATAATCTGATTGATAACATGGAAAGCAGGTATGTTGCATTGGTAGGTGTAATCTGTGTGCTTCCTTATCAAGATATTTTCTTGATATCAAAGAACCCCGTCTCTGGATGGGAGTGAATCCCATCTCAGTGGCAGTGGTTGTGCAGTGCCTGCATCACAGAATGGTGCTCATTCACATGCAAGGGCTGGAAGCAGCACAGCCCCTTCCCTGGCATTATATCAGCGTGTGTCCTGCAGCTCAATATCAGAGTAATAACGAGCTGCAGGGGACAAGCATTTCTGCTCTTGTGGCCAGAGTATATATACAACCTGCTTATGGTTAAATTGAGGCAGAAACAATAAACAAATATTTTTAATAAGCTGTGATTATCCAAATGTTGTCTGATCTGAAAAGAACAGACTGTACAGGTGCAAATTGGGATGCATTTGCCTTATAATAGAGACACAAAAAAGCAGCAAGAAAAGCCAGTTTAGAAACTTTTGCTAGATGTTGTCAAAAGGCTTAGTTGAAGAAAATGATACAGGGAAATATTTGTTTTTTGCCACATGAGGTTAACCAAAGTCTGGCTGGGCCAACAACCTCTTCCTCCAGTGGTACCCTCTAAGAGAAGTTTTGGGGTTTTTTTGGCAGAGGTTGGGGAGCAAGCTAAATAAAGAGTGGAATGACACTTCTCCCTATTTACTGTTCCAAATTCCTGTATTCTGTGGTTTTGACAATTCCAGAGCTGCAGATAATATTTGCTTTATTTATGTAGGAGGCCTTGGTGAAAATCTGTTCCCTAAATTATGTGGGGTTTTAATTTTTTTTTTTTTTAACTGGCCTGTGACTTTGGCACACACAACATCCTGTGGCAAGGAATTCAATAATTAAATTATCCATTGTGTGAAAAAGTACTTCCTTTTGTTTGTTTTAAACCTGCTGCCTGATATTTTAATTTGGCGCCTGCTGGTGTTTTTATGCTTAAGGAATTAGTAAGAAGCTTGACACTTCACAGAAATCTAGTGTAAAACAAGACATTAAAGGGTATTGGTATGACCCATGCATAGCTGGCATTCAAATTCACTGTCAATGACTAGGCTTGTAATAAAAAGTACATTTTTATAGTATTTTATAGGAGCTGTTGTGCTTGATTCTGTCCAATGTAATAAGGTAATATCTGTCTTCAGAGTTATGAATGTGGAGCTTTTTTATGTCTTTTTTTTTTAATTTAGGATACATTGGCTCACACATCTTCAGCACAGGTCTATATTTCTTCAGGATGATTATAAAGCATGTATAGTATCAGGTTTCTAGCTTTAGAAGAATACAAATGGCAAATTTAAACACAATTTATTTGAAAATTCTAAGGTTGAGGAAGTTTATTTGCATTTCTAGTGGTTATCAGATTTCAGGAACCCAACTTGTGTAGTTAGGTTTCAAACTGGTCTGGAATTTTCGGTCCTACTTTGCTTACTAGTGCATATGTACAGGCAGAGGAATGTTTATGGATATATTTGAGTGGAGCAGGAGATTAATTTTGAGTCCTGTGCTGACCTTTGCTCTGCAAAATTTATTGACTGGAATTACACCAAGCTAGTGCCCAAGTTCAGCGTGTTCCTGAGTCATGGACAATTTGACATAGAGGAGAAAAAGTCTGAATTTATTGTTTTTCCTTAGAAAACACAGTCCTTAAGATGCACATCCAGCCAGAATATTGCAAGTTGTCTGTGTAATATTTTGTTTGCTTGTTTTCTTAACAAATATCTTCTTCTGATAAAAATGAATTTCATTCAGAGCATTCACCCAGAGGTCCCTGTCAGCAGTCTCAAGCTAAGGGCTGAATGCAGAAGCATGCCCTGTGCAGTCTCTGGAATGGAAACACACCTGGCTTGGGCACAATGTGCTCTCCAGGCTTCAGCCTCGGACCCTTTGGGCTCCTGAGACCAGACAAGTCCTTGTATATTTGCCTCTGTATGTGTGGGTTTGCTGAGTGCATCACTGGCTGCAGCTGAGCTTGGCTTGAACAGATCATGATGCATCAACCAGTGTAATAGTTTGGTTAATTAGTGAAAGGAGCTTAATGAAGGGTAGTTCCTGAATATAAGCTGGAGCTGCATAGCCAAAGGTAGCCAGCTGATGAAAGAGCTGCACTCAAAAGGCTCACAGTGAGTTTCCATTTAGGATTGCATGCAGTGCTAATATGATTTCAATTCCAAGACCTAAGAGATATATACATACAATTTCCTTAACTTTAATTTGTCAGGGCAGCCCTGCCTACAGTATTTAGACACACAAATATGTGCTTGTGGAAATCAACTAACAGGGCACAGGCTCTGGTTTAAGAATACTGCTTCTAATGTTACTTTGTCATAAATCTACAGCTGTAAAGCAGGAATTGCTCACCAGTTGTGGATATGATAAATAGAGGTTATTATTACTCAGTTGGCTAAATATTTTGGTAGAACATAGTAACAAGGGACAAGGTTTGCCAACAGCCTTCCTGAGATGCACAGCCTTTCCCATGATGGGTCTGTTGTGCAAAAAGCAGTACTGAAAAAGCAGCTCAGAAGACCTGTAGTCTGTCCTTGCGTTGTATTGATGCCTGCTTATCAGAAACAGAGCAGTGGCTTGGCAGGCAGAGCTCATGGTAGTAACACATAATTGAGCCTGGAATTTGGTGTTCATAAAATGTGAGACGCACATTCCCCACCACGACTGATCCCGTGGAGGGCTTAGGTTTTGTTCCTTCTCCTCTTCTGTGAGGAAATGTAAGTGATGGTGTTGGAGTAGAACTGTTGTGAAGTGCTGAGCTGGAAATCATGTCAGTGGCTCATGGCTAGCGCAGCAGGCGTGTCTTCAGGGAAGCATGGAGCGGTGTTTCCTTGCCTGCAGCCAGATGGTGTTGATATGTACACCTTGGACAAAGAACTGGAGAGCTTGTAAAAGGAAGTGCAGGAAGGTTCAAGGGGAGGAAGATCAAAGAAATTAATAATAATGAGCGAAAGGCCTGCTGGCTCCCTATAAGCAGGGTGGAAATAAGAGGAATTGTTATTTTAGTGGCGTGGATTGCCCAGATAGGAGGTGTTTTGCTGCCACAGTGCTTAACCCTGTGTTGGCTGGAGCTTTCTCAGAAAACTAACTGAGAGGTTGTTTCATGATCTTGGGGTTGTTGTAGACCACCCTCTAATGTTAGTTGCTAACTGTAAATTTGGATTAGCATTGGATTTTGCAGGAGATTTGTATATTTTTAAACATATTTCTTTCTTGACTGAAGATTAGGGAATAGGGCATTTCAGGGTGGCTAATGCCACAAATCATCTATTCAACTTTGTTTTCTTAATGGCAAATCATTTCCAGACTGCAACACGTATCAGCTATATCCAGAAAGGTAGTGAAGAAATACACTGTTGTCTCAGCCACAGTAAAACAAGTGTTTTTGGATTAGAGTTTCAAGATTTCCTTTATAAATATGGAAGTAGTTTTGGGTGAGAGTATTTTATTTTATTCAAATGATTTCAACTTCTGGCATAAAAATTACTGATAAAATTGATGGAGGAAAAAACTTGTTACAGGGAGATAAGCATGATGATGACTTCAACATCTTTAAAAATGTTGCTGGAAGCATGAAAGGAAGCCTTCTTTAGTCTCTCATACCACTGAAATCATTCCATTAAAATAGACAGAAAATTACACATATAAACATTAAAACAACTCATATATAACAGAGAATAAAATTTGGCACATAAGTTTGTACTTATTACAGACCTCAGAAAAATCCCCTTGTGGGAAGTGCACTGACAGCTTGGGAATAGGATCAGATTTGCAATGTGCATTCCCAAGGTTCCACGTGGATGGAAGGCCAGAGCAGGACTAACTGACAGCAACAACCTCTCTTCTTCCATGAGTCCCAGTATGACCTGGATAATGCCAGTGGAGTATTCAGCAGACATAAACTCTTATGTGAGAGGCATATTTGCAACTGAAGGGAGTTCTTAGAAAAGTGGTAATCCTGGAGCATGAACAGCTTTTTGTAATAATTTCTGAGGGCTTTCCAACATTTCATTCTTTGCAGAAAATGCCTGCGGAGCTAAATAGAATATCATACCCAGTCTCTGAGATTTCTGAGTCATCTTAGGGAATTGTGGCCTCAATTCCAATAACAGGAGCTCTGTTATCAACTTTTATGGGCCTGCATGCCTTCTATGGAATAGTTCCTTAAATTTAATAATACTAGAATAGAATGAAATAAAACATTCTCAATTGAATTCTTCTATTTTGGAGGGTAATTTTTATAGATTCCTATTAAATTCTAGGCAACATTTCAATGATGGAGGTTTATCTTGTCTTTCAATGATATTAGACATAAAAGATCTCAGGGGGTGTCTCTGATGAATAATGCTTGCTCTCTCCTAGTTGCAGAAGGAGTGTAGCAGAGAGGCACGTAATTACCTTGGTGCAGAGCCATGCTGCTGCTGCTGCCACAGTGCTCCTGGCAGGAGAGTTAATGGGTCTTGGTGCTGTGCTGATAATCCAGCTCACACAGAAATAGGTGTGGTGCTTTAAGATGTCATCAGATTGCGCAAGATAGAAATGCTCTGAGATCTTACCAGCAGCTCTCTTTATGGAATCCTACTTGAAAGAAAGAGGGATGCTGTAGTAAGTATGCCAGTGCCCAGGTACTGTTGTTTTAATAGGATTACTACTGAATCACCAGCCTGCTTAATTAGACCTATAAAAGTTATTTAGCAAGGTGTGGATTGGGGCTTGGGGGAGGAATATCAAGAGCACAGCATGTCTGGAAAAGTGTCTATAAAAATCCATCTATAAAAGTCTCTTACTATGTGGTCTAATTAAGGTCTGGATACAGCACATACATTACTCTACAAAACAAACAGGTTGGTTTCTGTTTGACGCACTTTATTTTTATAACCTGATTACAAACTGAAAGAGTTTGTTAATTTAGCCTTAGTTTGGGTATACAGCAGAAAGCAGGGCTTGTCACTGGTTTGGATCAGCCCTGCTCAAGGCATTCTTTGGAAATAAACACAACCAAATCGAGTTGTATCAAATAACTGCTTTTCCAAATAGCTAATTTGCTTTTTCTTGTTGGTGTAAGGTTAGATTATAAACATATCAATGGTATCCGGTTTTTGCCTGCTGCCTGAGGAAAGTTAGCATACGCCCATGTCCGGAAGAGGGAGAATAATTTCTAAAATGTGGAAAACTGTAGAAGCTTAATGGTGAAACTATAACAAGAATATTTTGAGTTGCAACTGCATTGAAGAGAAGTGTGGGATGGCCCAGTTGAGAATGGGAGAATGGTGGCCCCACATTAGGGCTGTTAAATGAACACTTGATCATGAACTTGTCACAATTATTGTGTTTGTGCTCATTTCCAGCAGGGCAAACATAAACTAACCCTGAAGTCATTCTATTGCCACCACTTACAAGCAGAGTCTTTGCTATATATCATGAAATTATTCAAAACTTTTGATGTGGTTTGTTGCTTTTCTTTAGGTCTTGTTGTCACTAGGGCATTTCTTGAGGATGGCCATAAGAAATGTTTGGTTTTTTACAATGAAGGTGGTCAAACACTGGGACAGAGCCTCAACATGCTGTTCAACCACCATCCTTGGAGCTGTTCTTAACTCACCTGCACTAAGCCCTGAGCAATCTAACACTGAAGTTAGTTCTGCTTTGAAAATGTTGGCTTTCAGAGCATCTTCCAACCTAAATGATATTGTTTGATATTATAGGGCCAACCTACCTGGCCAGCCCATGAGGGACAGGATGGCTGATAAAAAGACATAGTACAGAGCAGCACTAATTTCTTCTAATACATGTGGTGGCTGCAGTCAGTTCAGTCAGTTTCAAATAGAAGAGGCAGTCCCTGGAGCTATTTTGGTGTTGCAGTCCTTGTTCAGTAACCTTTAAGGGTCTTGAGGTGACACTGGCTACCCTGGCTCACCTTGGCTTCCCAAAAGAGTAACCAGCTCCATGTATTGACAGTGAACTCTCTGGTCATGTCTAGGGCACAAAATGTAAATAGCATCTCAAACCCTATGAAATGCCAGTATAAGTAGGATGGTATTGCAGAAACTCATTTGAAGTCAAGCAAGTCTAAATCTAACACAACTGATTTGTTCATGTTCTCCAGCACAGAGGAACAGGTTATACTCAGGTGTTCTCTAGGCTTGTTTTAGTGTGTTCTCAGCTTTATCTCCTTTCATCTCCTTCATCTCCTTTGCTGCACTGCTCTTATCTGCTAAAGAAAAGTCTAAAATAAACATCTCAGTGAGGTAGCAGATGTCTCATTAGCTTCTCAGAGAGAATGAGAAATGCATTGTGCAGGTAGGAAATACTATTTCTGCTTCATGGAATAGGGAAAAAATATTGTAACTAAATCTGTCTGTGACAGGCTTCAGAAATAGTGGGGATCAGCAGGTGGTGGGTTACTGGGTGAGAACAAATTTGTGGCCTTGGAAAAAAAAATCCTGGTAGGATATAGCAGGATTATTGAAAATGACAAGATACAAGGTTCTGCTGGATATTTTTTCATTATGGTGAATGCTGGCTCTGGTTAAAAAGATTGTCTATCTGGCTGTAGATCAAAAACCTGGCCTTTGCTTGTTGCAAACTTGTAAATGTCAAAAAGGAGGAAGAAAAATTAAAAAAAAAAGTATATCTGTTTTTTTTTTTTTCTGTTTGTGTGTCTTTCTCCATTCTTCCAGCTTCCCACACAAGCGTAATGGTTTGCAGAGGTGTGTTCTTCAGAGCACAAGAACTGTTCTACACCAATCAAGTTTCTAAATCCGAGCAAGTGAAAGTTCTATCAGTCTTTTCCAGCAGTTGCCTTTTCACTTTTCTCCAGCTATTTCTCCAGCACAAGGAGAAGGTTTCTGAGTGAACTAATGCTCTTGCCACATGGTGTCCTGAATGCCTGGGAGGGCTGTGCGAGTTAGATTCTGACTGATGTTCGTGCTGGCATTTGGGATTGTTAAGGAGGAATTTAATGGAGCTATGCTGATTTATATATGTGAAGTACAAGGTCTTTCATATGTCTAGTTTCTACTGTTTTATAGTTAAGTTTTATTTTATTGCTGACCAGCAGCCAAAATGATTTCCTTTTATCTTTTTCTGAGAGCAGTGTCAGGGGCAGTGGGACAAGGATGGACAGCCCACGATGGACAGAGCCCTGAGGCCGTGCTGGGGGCACAGCTCCCAGCTGAGGTGTACCCAGGAGCAGTGGGCTCTCGGGGCGTTGTCCCCAGACCTTGGGCAGAGCAGGAGGAGCAGCTGTGTGGCACTGATGCTGTGGGCCATGGGGAGAGGCTGCAGCGCTCACCTCAGACCAGGTTTCACCCTGGATGCTGTGGGAGGCTTCCCAGTCTGGTGATCCTCTTCTCTCTCACCTTGGTTTAAACCTGTCTTAATTCCCCTGGCTCACACAGAGACTGCCTCTGCCATGGAGAGAAGTGGCTAAAGAATTGGGCATTTTCAGGTCAATTTTCTCTTGTTATTTTTCCAGCCTTCTGTTTAACCCTCCTTGCCAAAAGCACTCTTTGGTGACTGGCAAACTAATTGGCCGGAGGAGGTGTCATCAAAAATTCATCTCAGATAATTAGACGTTGAGCTATCATTATCCTTGAGGTTCAATTCATTTTTGTTTTCATTAGCTCTGTGGTTCCCCGTGGCAGATATTTCTGATAATTTCTGAACACGGAGGGGGTCACGAGTGCTGGAAGTTTTGCAGACGTGCTTCTCTTGCATGTGCTTGTTTCCTTAGCAGGAGCTGGGGGAGGGAGCTGTGTTAGGCTGCATATTCATGATTTTATCTGTTTTATGGGGCGTCTTATGTAAGAAACAGATTTCACTAGGCTTTGGTAGAGAGCTGACAAATTCAATGCCACATAGCTTGTAAGGAGCACTTCTGTTTTTCCAGCATTTTCAAATAAATGTAATTTCAAACAGCTGTTGATAGTGTTAAGAAATGCCATTTGCATTTTCTGTCATTCTCATTACATAGTAATTAATTTTTGATACAATGGCAAATTAGTGTTAGAGTGAGGTCCTTGAAATTTTATTGCTTTGTGTGAAGCAGCACTCCTTTGGTTATGAGTCCTTACATGTGAAAGGAATATATCAAGATTTCTGCCAGCAGAGCAGAGCCTTAGCACTTCTAAATTTTTTAATGCAACACTGGAATTTGAAAAAAAAATTACTGGCAATTCCATAGTAAGGAATAATATTCCTTTGTCTATAGGGAAAAAAAAAATCAATTTTTTTTAAGCTGCTCTTCTGCATTTTTCAATAATAAATAATTCTGAGTATTAGAGACAGTAAAACAAAAAAATTGTGTGATTTTTTTTTTTAATCCTGGTATTTGGGAATTTGTTTTTGTTGTTATGAATCATCAGAAGCATAAAAATATTTCCCCAAAATGAACACCTAAAAATTTTCTTGGATCAACTGAAATAGTAATGGGAAAATAATTTTGAAAGGGAAGCTGTAATTACTTGGTGTGATTGAAAGAGAATTAATTTAGGATGAATATGCTCTTACAGAAAATAGAGAAGCTGATCAAAAAAAAGTATTTTAACTGAAGGAGTTTCATTGTAAGTATTTGTCATATTTTATTATACACTTTGTCCTGAAACTGTAATGTTGTTGGACTGCATTTATGTATTTAAAATTTATAAATATTTGAATGCATTTTAAAAATGTATTCACATTTTCTGAATACCTGCATGCTCAACCTTTTCAAGGAAATTACATCACCTGTCTTTAGAAACTTAAAGTAAGCAGTCAGCAGTAATTATTAGCCCTGATGCCATTGATTAAAATGCTTATGGCTTTTCTCTCTGGCTGTTGATTGCTTCCTGCTAAGAGAGGAGCCGTGGTGCTGCTCATACCTGAGAGATGTGGAAATTGCTGGCAGAGAGCAGTTAATTTACAGCTTGTCTGTACTCTCTATGTGCCTCTTGTAAATTCCACGTTGCATTCAGAATGCAGGGGGACACAAGCAGGTTGTGCTCAGGTTTCACCCGGTGCTTGTCAAGAGCAGCTCTCGGTTTGCATTCACCAGGAGGGCTGGGCGGGCGCTGCTGACAAAGCCTGGCCTGGAGCAGAGTTAAGTAAACAAGACCCTGCAATAACTCCAGAGTTCCTGTTTGGTTTTAATCAAATCTGCTTTAGTTTCTTGAGTAGAGATGTAGTTTTTTCAAGGGTTTTGGTGGACAGAGAGCTGGTAGGAAAGACAGGTGTGGCCATTGAAAACAAGCTCAGGTCCATGCTACACATCTCAGGTTCGTCCCACCTGTAGCTCGTCTCCGTTGGGTTTAGTGCTGGGTTCCTGCTGGCACACTCATTGCCTTGGCTGCCGTGGAGCTCTGCTGATGGGCACCAGCTGCAAACAAGGCTGAGGAAATGGGAGCTTTCTAAAGCTGTCTTTATTAAAATTACTTATCTTCCTGTTGTCTCTGGCTTTTACTTCTGAGTTATGAGCAACAAAACCACACACTGCAGGCACGTAGATTTCCCAGAGGTTTTGTTTCACATTTTTCAAGGATATGCCTTTTTTATTTTCTTTTTTTAAAATAAATCTTCTAGACTGTCTTCTCCATGATGAGCTTCTTTATCATATTACCCTGGGGGAAAAGTATGTTCATCTGTATGCTTAAACTGGATGGAAAACAGAGTGACCCTTTTACTGGTGAGTTGAACCCAGTCAAAATTTCATTCTAGTATATTTGCTAGTAGATTGACAATTTAAAATGCCAAGTTCTTTCATCAGTATTCTCATATATATTTGCAAGCTAACTAATAATGTGAAAAGGTTTTTAGGAATAACATAGTGAACTACTGTGAGTTGGTATTTTCATTCTTATTTTAAAACCACATTGAAATTATTAAAAATTAAAATCACCAAATAAGTAACATCTCTTTTAAAAATGTGGTATCATTGTATCTTGAGAGAGCAAAGCAGCCTTTAGAGTGAAACAATATTGAAGAATTCAGGGGCATGTTCAGTGTTAAATAACATGGTGAAAGGACATGGAGACCTTCATCTTTCTTTGATAAAGTAAAGTATTTTTGAAATGAACATCTTATCAGATCAGAAAAGCTGGTAATATTGGCAGATCAGCAGTTATGTCAATCTGACATTTGATCATAAGTAATGTACTTTTGGTAAGAGAGAAAGTCAAAGTGAAGGACATCACAACTTTCATAAGCAGTGTTCCAAACTCAGAAAGATGGTGTTTTAAAAACAGTTTCTCTTTCCATTTCAAGTACCAATTCTACTCTTAGATCCTCACAAAATGAATTCTATACTTGCCTCAATCTCTTTCCTGGATCCAGACATTTTACTCTGTTAGCTCAGGAATATATGGCACAAGAGAAGTTTGGGAGTTTTTTTCCAAGACATTGCTGTAAAGAGTTTTGTATCTAAGCTGTTGAGTTAACTGCAAAACTTTTACTAATTCATTATCTTGATGATTTGTGATTTAATTTCTTTTAAGAAATTCTCATCTTTGAGTGTCTCATCATCACTAGTTAAACTTTCATTTCCGATATCAATACATGTTGATTGATAAATGAGAGAGCCTCTTCCCAGATATTAATTTCACCATTGTTTTCTTGCACTACAATCAAGTTTCCTACTCTGGTAGTCTCTGCAGCTTGTTAGACAGCTGCCCTTTAAGGGTGTTATATATCTCTGATATACAACACATCACTTTTTCTGTCCCTGCTTATGTGCTGTGGGACATGTGGAATAGATCAGACTCAACTTAGTATATTAGGCAAAGCAGTCAGGCTCTACTAATTGTACCTAATCAGTGGCTAATTTATGGCTTTTGCCTTGCAGCATAGGTGAGGCAAAGCTTGCATTTGCCCACAGCATACACTGTAGACATACTTTAACCTGCATCACTGCAGGTGAATTCAGTATAATTTCTTGTTTCATGGAGAATTCTACTGGTAAGGTAGTAATTTATCAGGCAATGTGAACCCCAGCCCTTTAACTAGAGGCAGTTTATATATCCTGCATTAATGGGCATTTGTAGTGGGCTCACTTATCAATATACCTTGGATACAAAGAACAGGTACAGGATTTTACAAATTATAAATTGAATGTAGAGGTATCTCCAGCTCAGACCAATCTATTAGCTAATATTCTTGCTTCAAAGACAGTGACTGGATCAGCTTTTAAAACAGTTTATATGCATAAATCTTGAGGTATAGAATGGCAGTCAGATACAGTCTAGAAGCCCTGTGAAATCACGTTCTCTCTGAAGTTTCTGCTGCTACTTGGAAAAATGGTCTTTTTCTTGTATTTGCCTCAGGCTGAAAGAAAAAAGAACAGAAGGATGAAGTCATGTAACTTTCAACTTTAGAAGGATAGTGTTCATGTTATTATTTTTCAGGTGTGCTGTATTGATGTGAACGCACTGCTGTTCTGATCCTTTGAAAATGAGAATAACAAGCAGCAAACGAGTTTGACTTTATAAATTCTCGTGTTTCTGCAGTTACCGACCCCCACCGAGAATTTCAAAGTCAGCTACAGCATGAGAGCATCTTTAAGAGCTCATCCCTTTGCAAAGTGGGTGCTTCCTTTGGCCCATAGCCACATTGCCCTGGTGGCAGAGGAGATGCACCCTTGCTTTCTGCTGTGCCTTGGTACCCAAAAGAAGCCCAGAAGCCCTCAGGACTGACTCCTAAGGTACGTGCTTGAGCATTTTGCTAAAGTGGATTAGGATGATCTGAAAGTTGCAGGTTCTTCCCAAGATCCCTAAGTATCTTGTTTTAAATGTACTGTTAAAAAGCACAAATTGTGGTGAAAAGAGGAAGTACTTGTCTGTCTATCAGAATGCATAATAGTTGAGATGAAAACAGTAGTAGGTGCCTGTGAAATGTTCCTAAACTCTCTTGTGTACCACCTCAAGCGGGAAAAGATATGGTTCTTGTTTGGATAGAAAAACAGCCATTTGATGCTTCTGAGTCACAGGCACTACAAGATAAGGATAAAGCATGAGAAATGTCTTATCAGTTATATTTGCTTCAGTGTCCCAGTTGCCTACTGTGTTTATATTCAAAATATAAATTTTGATTTATATCAAAATAAGATGAATGGGTATGGGATTACCTTTCTGTGACATTCAGTGATGGCAAGGTTTAGGGTAGGATGGGCTTCGAATATTTTCATGAGGACATTTTCTGAAGGCTGTTGGGAAACTTTAGCCCGGAATCTGGTGCTGCTTCTCAGTAGGTTGGAAGTACACACACAAAATAACATAAACCCTGAAATTCAAATTGGTTTTTATTTCCTCTTTCAAACAGGAGTAATCTGACTTTTTCAGGAGACCTACAATATTTCCCTGGGCCTTGCTGGACAACCTGGTATGAGGTAGCAGCACACAGATCATCTCTTTCAAATACTGATATTGAAACAAAAAGAGTAATTTTTCAAGAATATTTGCCACTGTCATCAGAATTTACCATATCATCAGAAAAAAAAAAAATATTAGTATAAATCTATCCCTGTCTGCTAATCCAGCCAAATAATTTAAGGCATACCTCACTCCTGCCAGCAGTTTTTATAACATGCTAATTATTTTGTATTTATACTTACCTTATAAATTGTGTTCTTCTAAATAATGATCCCGGGAGGGTAATAATCCTTCAACCGGGTTGCCATATTTTGTTTCCTTGGCTGATATTTGCATTTTCTGCTGCTACTGCCTCCTTTTTCTGTCTTCTAGGCACTGTCTGCTGCTTGTCTGCAATGAGCAGTTGTCACTCTCCTTTCAGCCATATGTTCTGGAGACACAGGAGAGCAGTGCCTGTCCCCATGACCATGGTGGGAAGGGGGACTCAATCAACCGTAACTGAAAAGGTGGAGACACATTTTTTTCCCCCTGCCCCCTGTTTTCCTTAGTGGTAAGAGGTAAACTTTGCCACCAAATTTTCTGCCTTTAAGAGAGATTAAACTGAATTAACTGGAATGAAAATTCACAGCCAGTTTGGCTCTGCCAGATGAATAGTTGTATTTACTCAAGCAGCAAAAGAAAGCTCCTGTAAAAAATGGGTGAGTAGCAGACTGGATAGAAAAATGGTCAAGGTGTGAGAGAAGGGAAGCAGCAGATGTGACATTATATTTGGAGTCCAGCTACATTGATATCTTAGTTTAGGCACATCAGAAGCTCTTGATCTAAAAACCAGAAGCTAATATTTACTGTAACTGGGAGCTTGTATCTACTGCAGATCAAAATTACATTTGTTTTGTGAATACATCAACTATATTTGTTAGAATGACCAATATTTACTCCAGAATAGAGGAAATTATATTCCCCTCTCTGAGAAATGGGATATCTAATAGTTACAATCTACCTTTTTTAATTGAAGGGGTGAGGTTCTTATACATGAAACAAATGAGCTTGTGGCCATAATTATAATACCATTGACTTAATTTTTTTTGGTCACAAATAATTTAATAAATTTAGTGTCTCACTATTACTGTTTCCAAGGACATATGCTTGGCCTGAGCTAGATCACACTGATCTGCCAGACTGCTCTGTGGCTGCAGGTTTTCAGTGGCCTGTTTGTTTTCCAGCATTCCTAAAGTCTTTTTCTGCTTTTTTTCTGTGTCCTGGCATTAGATTATGTCAGAAAGATTTAGTAATCCACTAAAATATTGTTCCCTACATGTGCATCATCTCTTTATGTATCTTCCAGTTGTTTTTAAGGTAAACCAAAACAGAATTTGCCAGAAATTAATTTTCTTGTTTCTATCTACATTTCTTTGGTTTGGATAGGAAGATCTCTTAATGAACAGATGGAGTACTCTGGTAAGTAACATGGAGGACTGGGAAGGGACACTATTTCTAAAATCAAAGGCAATATATTTTTATGGTAATGTCTGGCCTGGATATGAAATGAGTCAGAGAGCTGAAATAAATAAACAGGAAACCTGAAAATAAAGGTCTCATGCAATTAGAATCATAGAATCAAAGGAATGGCTTGGGTTGGAAGAGACTTTGGAATTATTAGTGAGAGCTATTTTTACTTATCATTGCATCTCTCAAATGACTACTGGATAATGATTCTATGAAATTGTAGTTGAAAAATGAAAGAAAGAGTCTGAGGTAGGTGTCAAATTGTTTTTAAAGACAACACTCAAGACCTGTTCTGGGAAAAGAAGGTGGTATTTAAATTTTTTTGTCCAGTCTGGTGATAAATACAAATACTATTCTTAAAGAAGGCCAGAGTCATTCCTATTCAGCAGAATAATTATATGCTCCATTTTGTATCTTCCCTCAGCCAACAATTTGCTATGGCATATAATTTACATGGCATATTTAAGAGTAGTGGTGTTTCCATTCTTCCCAGAGAACATTAAGCCTGACTATTTTAAAGGACTCTTGCGGTAAAAACAGAGCTCAGAGATATCCAGACCATGGGCAGCTCAGAAATCCCATCTCCTCTGATCTACTCTGCAGAATGCAGAGCTGGTCCTACAAGGAGCTGTCGCAGATCCCAGCCAGAAGTGAAGCTTCTCAGTACCCAGGAGGATGCCAGGATCTCTGTTTTAGCAGTCCCCAGCTTGCAGCACATGGAGGTGTAAATGGCCCCAGTGCTCGGCAAGGACCTATTCTTTGTATTGCTGTACAGCAGAACTGTTTCTTTTGGATGGATGCAAGTATCTAACTCATTGGTCCTTTGGATATCAGGTTATTATGGGGAGAAAACACGTTGTGTAGAGCAAGCAAACACAGGAGAGGGGTAGTTCAGTGTAATCCTTTGGCCTACAAGCATGGTAATGCTTTCAATTGAAATGATCAAATATATTCTATGTGGTGAGGGCTTTTTTTTTTTTTTTCATCTGATTAAAAGCTAATGAGGTATATGAATACCAAATAGGACTTGTCACTTGAATCAGTAATTAATAATCACAGACTGAGCTGTCTTTAAACAGCTAGTTCTAAATAAACTGGGTTGATACGATGTCAGCCTTAAAAATCAGCCGGACTTGAAATGGATATCAAGGGTGCTTTCAAAAAGCGTATTGCAGGCATAACTCTGTAAGACAGAACTAGGTGGATGCATTAATATTTGAGCTGTCAGATTTGCTATTCAATTTACATGTCAAGTGTCAATCTGATGGGCTATCTTGATAAATCCCTGCAAACTATTCTCCTACTTAGTGCAGAAACTTTCTTGTTTGACAGTTCAGATTTAGAGACTTCTAGCGAGGCTCTTTTTCCTTTGAAACAAGGTAACATCTTAGGACATAAAAAAGTACTCCTTACACATACAGATGGACTCTGGAAGTCAACAGATGAGTTGTGATATGTGGTAATACCTCACCAGCCAGGAATCTGGGCCAAGGGAGAAGTGCAATGGCGCTGAGTGTCCTGTGCTATGAGCCCCTTGCTCCTCTTAAGGAGTTTTTATCTCTTCTGTTGCAGCACTGGCTTTAATGGGGGTTTTCTCCATCAGCATCAATAATTTCACTGGGCCCTAACAAAGTAGGTGAGTGTTGGCTTTAAGATGTTTTACTTAGGAAGGGATTATTATTGACCTTTTTAATCATCAACTGTAAGCGTCTGGGGATAGTGGAAAGTTTTCTCTTTCCACTAAAAACTCTACCCAAATTCTTGTACTGTTTCATAGGGGCACAATTGCATCCTCATAGTGAATAAAATCCTGAGAAATTACACATCTCTCCACTGGTTGAAGCTGCAGGTGTTTGAGCAATATTATCCTATCATTAAGTCGTATTACCAGCAACATGAAGGACAGCTCTTTGTCCGAGATCAAAAGACTGTGGCTGTACTTTGTACTTTTTTTATGTTGATCTATCAGACTGTGAAATCTGAAATACTTCATCTTGCATTTAAAAAAATTCTCTTTTTAATCTTAAGTTGACATCCTTGTTAAATGTTCAGCTTCAGATATCAACATCTCTTTCTCCTAAATATTCTGTTATGATGGGTTAAAGAGGTAACAAAAAAAAAAGAAAAGAGCATATGTTTTAATATTTAATATAAGTACAATGTATTTTCTTTTGATTGATATTTTAGAATATTAAATAAATTGCTAGGGAAGGTTTATTATTTTATGCAAGAAATAATATAATAAATTTCTTCTTTACAGGTCAATATGTAAATTTGTACATGACACCATTTTTATCACATCTTGTGAGTTTATTACTACTTTTTTTCACTTGAATTCCAGGTAAGCTTTCTAAACTAAAGAGTTTAATTATTACTACTGAACATTTTTATTAGCAGATATTATTATTAGAATAAGGTGTAGCTCACATTCTTTTGTGGAAAGAGAGAGAGGTTTTGTTTGATAACAGTGGCAAATTTAGTCCCCTGTTTTGTCGGAGAATTCCTAATAGCCTAAACCAGAAAGGAAGTGAAAGGGAAGGGGTGGGGATAGAAATAAGGAAAAGAATAGAAAGAGAAAAATAGGAAGGAAAAAGGTAGAGAAAATATGAAAAATTATTTTGTCACTGAATGTGGAATCCTGACTAAATCCACAAGTTAGTTTAAGTGCCTTTATCCTCCATACATGCCTCTAGCCATGAAAATGGTTCTGCTTTGCAGAAAATCCTTCATACTCCTACAATTCCTGCTTTTGGGCATGTCCGTGATTGCCTTGCTCTAGCTCTGCTGTGACCTCTTGGTGATGTTCTCATGCTGATGGTAATGGATTATGTGTTGGATGATTGTGTGATTGGGATATGTGTGACAGAACATTTATACCCACAAACAGAGACAAGTGGGACTATGGAACTGTTTGAACTTTAGTTTCTCCTGTACCAAGCTGGGCCCAGACTGTCCCTCTCACAGGGGAGAGGACAGCACATCAACCACTACATTACTTTAGTCTCCTTCTGCCAGCTGGCTTTATGAACTACAAGAGATGATGGCATATCCTTAATATTCTTTGACAGTACAATATTTTTACTTAGACTGTCTATTCCAGAATGATGCTTCTCTGATAGAATGGCCAGTCAATCTCACAGCATGATAGAAAACAGATGTAAGATTAGGATGCAAAGTAGTTTTCCAGATACTTGGTCCCAGCATGCTGTACAACCCAGCCCTAGAGTTAACCAGGCAAGTGCTGACACATGTCTTATAGCAAAATATCACTCACAGCCACAGTTCAAAGGCCTTGCTACCCTCCAGGGCAATTAATACAACATCACGTTCAATGGTGCTTGAACCAAATCCATGGAACTCTCAGGGGAGGAATAGGGAAGCAATCTCAGAGCTCAGACATGAGCAGCATGCTGCTGCAGCTGAAGTTTCAGTCCCAAGGAACACAATCCTTCCGTAAGAATGCTTGTGTGACAATGCATTATAAAAAGCAAATTCTTTTACCATTAACATTTTTGACAACAGTCTCATTAGGTTCACTAAATAAAAGTTCAGACTTTAGATGTAGATCTTCATTTTTCAAAATATTTATCACAAAGGTAGCTCCAAGTGTTTGGAAATTGTCCTTTGAATGAGAATTTTAAAGACCATTTAGAACAAATAAATGACAGATTTGTTCTGTATATATGCATTTTTTTGCTTAAGTGATATGCATATATTCAGTAATAGTGTTAGTAATACTAACAGCCAACCATAATAACTTTTGCTTCAAGTAAGTACCCGAAGTGATCACTTTTCATTTTAGAAATTATAGGGAGATTTGAATAGTAATGCTTGTATTATGCAGCATTTATCCAACTAATGATGCCATTGAAAGTGCTGAGGCGTCTCCTCGTATAATTTAGTACTTGGTGTGAATATGATTTGATAGCCACCTTGTACCTGGGATGCCTGAAATTAACTGTGTCTATGACATAATTGTGTTGTGCTGTAGAGTGCAGCGAATAACAACAAGTGGCTTTTAACTCCTGATTTCACTTCAGCAGTTCCCACTTCAGTTTCTATTTGTTAATGTGTGGATGACGTGCTCCCACTGATCCTCCTACAGTGGTTGTGACAGTTCACAAAGGAAGAGAAGCTGTGTGTGGATGTGCTTTGCACTCTGCTGAACATGAATATTGAACTGAATATTTTTATTCAGGCACTTCTTGGGAATTCCCAGTCTGGTCATATCCAACAGAAACTAATAAGTGGTTCAAGTTCCATTGTAATTAAATGTAGCATATGAAAATGAGCAAATGAAAGAGTAAGACCTTAGTGCTTTTACTGTTTAAGAAAATTAATATTTTAGTGGTAGGTCCATGCACCATATTTTTTTCTTTAAGGAGAAGCTCTGCAATTCAGCAGGAGGCATGTTTATATTCTATCCTACAGATTAAGTGCTTATGGTGATCCACTTATTACCAATGTGCATGCCTGCACTTATTTTAAATTACATTATTTTAATGGATAAAACATTTGAAGATGAGAAAGGTGACTCTCAGCAAGCCTTTTTTTTTTTTTTTTTTTTTTTAAATTTCAGATCTGCAGGGTCAGTTCCACATCAGAATCTCCATACCTGTTTTGCTCCTCTATTAATTCCTTTCAGGTAGGTTTCAAAATTCTCTTGAAACCAAGAATGATTTCTCACATTCCCATGTAGTTGTCATGGATGTGGACAAAGGTGGCTGTTGCAGACTGCTAATTACAAGAGAGGTGCTGGAATTTCAGAAACCATATTCAACATGTGATGATACTGTGCATTTATAGGAAGGAAATGATTGTGATATCAAATCATATTTTTTAGACCAATATATCAGTCTGTTGAACATATACTGATATTAGAAAGATGTCTTTACATTTGCAGATTATATGACTTCCTAAAGCTAGGAGTATTGCACTTAAATGATTGCTTTGATTGCTCTATTTTAAGGTGTCTTGTTAGTGAACGTAGATGAGGCTGTTGGATAAAACATTTTCTTCTGTTTTTTTAACTGGAAAATATTTGCTTTTTTCCAGTGGGAAAGTTGGTTGCCATCTGTAGAGCATCTTTCCTATAAATCATTACTTTGATTGTTTGTGCTGTCAGTTAAGCGAATTCATCTCTGCCTGGTCACTCTAAAACAATAGTTTAAGGATCTATTGTCAAGTACATCCTTCTTTATCTTTCACTGTCAGAAGTTCAATGCAAAACAATGCAAAACCACTTTTTCTAATTACTAGTTTGGAACAAGTAGTTGATGGGCTAGAAATTGCTTGGAAAAAGTCTTTGTGCAGTATTAAAGCATATTGAGATAGAATGTATAGCAAGGTCTACAAATGGCAAAAATATTCCAGGAAACCACTGTTGTTCTGAAGAAACTAGCTTAAAATTATTTTTAAAAGTTATGATTAAAAATTTAAAATGGAAAATTTTTTTGCTCATGTATTGTCCTTCATTCCCTGTAACTGATTGTGTTTAATGGGCCTCTGATGCCTCCCTTTTATATGATTTTCCTTTCATAGCTCATATTACTTTTATTGCCTCTCTCTAGATCAAAGGCATAGGAAGAAGAAAAGAAAAATGGTGACTAAGAATGATGTCTGCAATCTTTCACATTTTGGCATTATTTTTCTAAGTATTCTTACCTTGATTTAATGCAGCTTTTGCTAGTTATAATTTTAGGAGTCACTGTAGATAATTCTTCACCCTCCTGGATATCCCAACCTTTCATACATTTATAGAAGTTAGTGCTTTGCCAGCCACAGTGATAAAAACTCAAGCCCAATATACTTAGAGATTCTAAATGCATTTCAGTTGCTTTCTTTAAATTTTATTTGCCATCTGGCTACACAAGCTATTTTTTTTTTCTTAAATTTTGAAACTTTGAAAGCTGGAGGCATGACTGTTTTTCTAAAAGAATGCCATTTTTTCATATGGCTACGGGCACTGATGATTTTAGAAAAAAACACCAAACATTGTGAGTGAGTAGTAACCCACCTCCATATTTCATAGGCTGGGTTTCAGAAGCCCAGTGCTTGGTGTCTCTTAGCCCAGCATGAAACGCAGTTCCTGGGCAGTGTGGGGTTATGTATCTTGGAAGCACTGAAAACTACTCTCCCAATTTCACTTGCTCTTCTTGCGAGAGGTTTATTGCCCTTGGGTGAAGAGTTGTAGAGGTAGGCAGCATGTGTATATTTGCAGGAAGTGATCCCTCAGACTGTACAATTTTTCCAGTGTACTTTGAGTCCACGGGAAACTGAGAGATCTCCTGCCTTCCACATGAATTCCCACAGCCTGCTGGTGGTTGTGGCTGCAGTTCTCACAAGGAGTGGCTTTCTTTTGTTGGAGGTATTAGCATGAACACTTCTCCACAGTGCTCTGATGTCTTTGTCCTCCTTCCCATGCCAAACCTCTCCCTCATCCACGAGTTTGGCCTCTTTCAGTAGTGATATCCTTACTAATGCAAAGTAAGTAAAACTTGGGATGGTATAATTCTTTTTTGGTGTAATGACTGCATAGCTGAATATCATCTTCCATTAATCTGTCAGTAATTATCCTTGTGTTTAAAAATAATAAGAGGATATTAAAAGTTGAATGGGCCTGGAAATGTAATTTTAAAGTGAAATTGCACATTGTCTAAATTCTGCTTGAAGGTACAGCTCTATTGAACAAAGTGGGGGAAAAGTCCTTGGGGAACATGGTTCAGAATTTATAAAATCCTGAAAATCATGGCTGACGTATTTTCCTCTAATTTTCAGCACACATATTGCTACAGGTAGATGTGGCAGCAAAAAAGTTGGATAAATTTAAGTACTTCTGCAGCACTGCATCATTTTCCAAGAAATGTGAAAAACTTTCAGAAGTGTTATTTCAACAGAGCAGTTCATTTCTGTAATTGGTCAGACTTCTGAAAAGTCATGGATTCGGTGTCTAGTAACAGCCTGAGCTATCTTCCAACTAAATAAAGCAACCTGTTCCAGGCTTGACCTCATTTTCATATATACATTAGAAAAGTCAGTGATTGTAAACACAGATGGTCCAACACATCATGTCATGCTGCTGCCCTTGTGTTGGAACACGGCTAAATCTTGCATTGCGAATGAGGATTATTATGTCAAAGGAAGCACTTAATTAAGAACAGATTTCAATATTTAATGACTACACAGTAGCTTATTAAAATATTTGCACTAGTGTTTACGATGTTTGGTGGATTAAATAGCAATATATTTGTTAACTGTAGAACAACTTCCATTGCTCTTGCATTGCTCTTGCATCAAATCCAAGCACTACCCCTGTGATGCTACAGAGGCTTCCTAGCCTGGAAAAGATGTGATCTTTGTGCATGTGGGATGGTGTCTGGAGAACTCAGCATGGTTTGGGAGGCAGGATACGGTCAGAGGGTACAGGGGGAAGCTGAATGGACAATTTGGTGATCTTTCTTGTAGGACTGCTACATCCCTAAATCACAATCAGCTGGGTAAAATCTCTGTTTCCAGCTTAGCTGAACACTTTCTTCACTATTTAGCATTTGGAGGGTTAAGGGGATCTATACAGATTCCCACAGTCACAGAAGGATGTGCTCATGTTCACAGTCTCCTGTAATTTCTTCCCTGAAATCATTGATTGAAGCCATGGGTGGTTTATTTTCCTGAGTTTAACATGTGAAGCTTATGAAATCTGTTATGTTTCAAACTGGAAGGGCACAATTGCAATTTAAATAGATGACTTAGGTCCTTGTAGAACCCACCAAATTTCTCCCTCGTTTAAACTGTGGGCAAGAGACACATTTCCTTCTCACGTGACCCCTGCATTGTCTTGGTGCATGGTGAAGATCCCTTACTGTATTCATGCCATTGGCTTGCTGAGTGATAAAAATAAAGACCACAATGTCTCTCCTTTCCAGGACAAAAATGTTTCAGCATTTGTCTTCTTTTCTAGCAGCTCATTTAAAAATGATAAACAAACATCTCATCACTCTTTTCCTTTAGGCCCTTTTCCGCCAGATGAAAGAAAAATTCCACCCTTCAGTTCCCTAAATGATGCTTCTCCTGAGGAAGTCATTGTGGCTTCAAACTCTTACATATGGAATTGTGCATACATACTTAATGCTGTGGTCCTGGGAGAGATGTCAGCAATTTATATCTCCATCTGCAATAAGTTATGAGCACCTGCATCAGCTCAACCATGTGCTAATGTGCAAGCCCTGCTCCATCCCCGCTGCCTTCCCAGGCTGACATTTATGGAGGCAGTCCAGCGCCTTTGGAGATTGACGTCAGGCTGTTATCCGTGACCTTCCATGAGAAATGTGGTCAGCCGAGGGCACCATCCACCCCAGCAGAACGGGTGGGTCAACCTTTGGGGGAAAAATGCGATCTGTTGGTGATTAATCTGAAAAAAAAAAAGAAGCACCAATATTCATAGTCTGATTGACTTCTTACAGGCGGTTCAGAGAGCTGTGCACAACATCATGGTTCCTCTACTGCAGATTTTTGCATGCTCTGATGGTAGAGCTGCTAGGTGGGGCCTCTGTCAGCAAACACAGCAATCACTTCTCATGTATATTTCTGGTTAAATCCTCATTTTAAACAATTTAAAATGAGATTGCACCTTGTTTTCAACAAATGTTAAGTTATCATAAAATAAATATTTAAATTTCTACAGCAGAGGTTAAAAGCTTGATGGAACCATAGTTTTGGACAGCAGAAATTTCAATGTTTATGAAATGCAGCAATAACTTCTTATAGGGTTACTATTTAGATCATTTGTTTTCTCAATTTCTTTGATCTAGGATTAAATGTGGCTCTATATATTTGATTCTTCTTTCTGTCTCATTGTCAAAGGAGTAAAAGAATTATTGCTGCTCAGTGCAATATCTTAATTTTTTCATTTCCATGCTATCTTCCATACAGAAGTCTCAAAGACCTGATGCTGATATTAGCGATGCAGCTTTGCAGCACCCTTAGAGACCAGTAGCATCATGATCAGTGTCTGAACAATAAGACGAGTCAGGCAAAGAGAATTTGAATAACTGAGCAGACAAAAAAGCTTGTGGCATAGCCAGAAAGAGAATATAAAAAAAAAAAGAAGCTGTTTTATTTAGAGGAGAATTGCTAATTTTTAATTTAATTTTTTTCCAGAAAATAATTCCCAAAGCAATGTAATTTCAATCATTCTGAAATGGTTTCTGAGTTTGACTAGGAATTATGAAGCAGTTTCAGATAAAAGTTGCAAAAAAAAGATGAGTTTGACTCCTAAGTGCTGAAATGAACATTTTCACCCTGGAGAAGGTGAGGTCTTTCCCTCCAGTTCCCATTAAGTAGGAGGGAAGGAGGGCTGTGGGAACCCAGTGTGCCCCATGCTGCAGGGCAGGAGAGGGGCTCGTGCCTGCAGGGCTGCAAGTGGGGTTCCTGACCGAAAAATGACACGAATTTTGCTGACTGAAGGCAATTTTTAATTTGTTAAAGAACCTGCTTACACGTTTTGGTTTTTTTTTTCCCCTAAGCCTTACTCCTATGTACTTTCCTTTCCAGCTTCCCCTGGGTGCCTTATCCCTAGGAGCATATGCTGGGGTGCAGTGAGTTGGTTTGGTTATTATTGCTGAAAAAAACCAGCAATAGCATTTCAGACTTATGTCACCTGACTGGGCCAGATTATTCTGCAAGTGTGTATGTCACTGCTGTTTCTGGGTACACCCATAAGGATGAGCCAGGTGTTGCACCTCACCTGCAGCTGGACTGATACTTCTTCACCTCCTTGGGATCTCTTTTTTTCTCAAAAGAAAGAGTTGCAAGTAATGCTTTGTGGATGACGTAAGCCAAGACATTTGGGAAATCAACTTGAGTTTAACTCTGTTAAAAGGAATAAGAGAAGGGCAGGTTTGTCCTATCATGCTACAGATATTTTTTGGTGCATTACATTAGTTGTTGCACAACTGGAAGTAAACTCATGAAGTTTCATTGTTGATTTATCCCTAACAGTATAGCTAATCATTATAGTAATGAAATATTTCCTCTGTTTGTATCAGTCCTGTCATGAGATCTCAGCTTTATTTCCAGACCTTGCATATTAGTACAAGGTTACTGAGGTATGTAAGAATTACTTTAGAAATCTAATTATTTTTCTTGCTTAAATAGTAGAACATACTGCAGTGATGAAACTTGGGAGCAGAGCAGTTCACAGCAGATAATTTAAGAATATATGTGCAAATATTTTAAGCATCTTTTGCTGCAATTTGCTTGCCTAGTTTTTCTTATTATGTAGTTTTTTCTGTGTGAACAAGTTCAGGCCGATTGATTTTTAACAATCTGCTCCATGTAGATGACATTCACATTGGTTTTTTTACCAAGACTGTCTGGCAATCTGCTCTTTTCTAATTCTAATGCAGCGTTGTAAATGGTTTAGTACAGGGGCTTTGTTCTCTCAGGCTAAGGGAGAAAAAAAAAGTAGAAGATGAGTTAATCTTGGAAGTTTGATGTTAATATTTCGTTCTAGTCCTGTCCTAAGAAAAAACATAGGACATATGGACCTGGTGTTCAAATTATCCTGGATCTTTATCTGGAGGAAGATATGATTTAAGCTTAGTAGCTTTCAGGAAACTTGAGATTCCTTTCTCTGCTATCAGAGTTATGCCATCTGATTGCAAGTGCATTCATTCACATGACCCTGTTCGAAAGACCTGTCAGACCTTTTGACTGGTTTATTGAATTCCCCTGGGTGCCTGAGCTTTGAAGGTGGGTATAATTTTCTTAATCTCTGTAGCCCCAGATCAGGAGCACAAGCTATTACATATAAGTGCCTTTCTAAATGCTGCCTTTTTTTTTTTTTTTTTTGAGAAAAACTAGGTATTTTTAAGTGTTTTTTTCATCTCAGACTGAATAAAACTGCTTTCTTGGGCCTATCAGCAAGCTGAAAAGAATTCACTGGCCTTCCTATTTGTAAACTGTGTTGTTGTGTTTGCATTTATCATGGAAGTTCCTTCTTCAATGCTTAAAGGAGTATTTGCACTCTCTTTTTTTTCATGGAGACAGCTCTGAAGAGAAGTTAAAAATGACTAGCACTCAAGGGAGATAACAGCAATAAAATCATAAGGTTCAGAGTACAGTATTATTTTGGCTAAGGAATTTGGAGAGAATTTAAGCTGTAAATCATGCCTGAGGGCTGCATCTTATGTCAGTTGAAATCTCGGAGCTGTAAAGGAAACAGGTAGTCAAACAAGTAACTGAAGAGTATGAACAGAGGAAAGATGAGAGTAAGTTGTGAAGGATCTCAGAGGGAGCTTAGATGTTAGGTGGAATGGCTTTGGACAGTAAAGAAGCAGATTTGACAGGCATCAAAAGGTAGGGGGCTGCATTTATTGAACAGCAGTCCAAGAGGTACATATCAGTTGTGTTAGAAATTGGTTGAGGTTCTACCTGACAAGTAAGCACTGAGGAAAAGACAAAAGCCACCATTTCCATGCTGGTTCTGAAGTCTTTTGTGGTGCAGAGGTTCACAGATTTGGAAATAACTCAGAGAAAGTTTTTAGACAGTTTTACTTGGAATCTCTTTTGGGGCAGGCAGAATCCCAGGGTGAATCACAGAGTTTATTTGACTAGCCCAGAGAGACCAGATTAGCAGTTGGAGACAAAAAGGGATGAGTACTATGTTTCTATCATTTTGATAACAACAGTGTTTGTCTTGCCTCATGCGGCTTACAATTTAAATACACTATCCAGAAAAGTTTTGTTTCATTTTTATGGAACAAAAATAGATGTTTGGGGATTTGCATTTGAAGTTCTTGCAGAAAAGTGTTGGCACAGCTGGGAACTAAACTTTGAGCTTCTTGTTCCTAGACTAAAGACTATTCTCTCTGTGTTTACAGATCCTCCACTGATGCAGATAAACGTTATGGTATGAAATACAATTCAACTGATTTACATCAATAGTGAACTGACCTTTTATAAAAAGATAAAACTTCAGAGTTTCATTATCCACTTGAAATCTATTTTGATTTCTAAATACGACTGTAATGCAGCAGAGAGAATGTCTTTTGCATATTAAAATTCTTCTTGTTTCTTTTTGTATCAGTTCTCTCATGTAATAAGGTTATACAGAGAGAAGGCTGTATTTTTTGTGTAGTCATCCAGCAGTCTGTTAGGTATTTGGATTCCACACTTGTGGTGTGTCATTCTGGTGTCTGTTAACCCTGTTAAGTTGGTTTATTACAGAAAGGCACACTGTATGTGATTCTGGGCTGGGGGAAGAAAATGAACCAAACCACTCCAAAATGAATTGCAGAACTATGCTGACTGAAGAGAATTGATAATGAAAGACATGATGTGGAAAAAGAAAATAATGAAGAGAGGGATGATAGCAGAATGACATTTAAGAACAGATGAGATTTGGATTAGATCTTTTTCATTAAGAATCAGTTGCTGTTAATTTTAATGATTCAATAATATTGAGGTTCAGCTGTATGGGAGGTTCCTCAGTTGTCTGCATCTTTGAGAAGACTGTAAATAAACCTGAAGTAGAGGGACTGACATATGTATTTTGGAATCTTTTGTAGTGTATGTAATTTATCATTCTAGAGTGGTAGCCAGGAAAGGATCTGACTGAATTGTGGGATGGGAGAAAACTTTTTTCCCCATTCTTTGGTTATTAATATTGATTGCCAGCCATATGCCATTTCTGGTGAACTTTTGATTCTTTCTCCTCTGGGAGCAATGTTTTTTGTGGCATTTTGACATGTTTAGCTGATTCTTCACCCGACATTTCATTAACTCATTGGTCTTGATTTTTTTCTCTTACAGGGATGAAAACTGAGAGCAGAATGTTGGTGTGCAGCTAGTGTGAGTGAGACCAGGTTTAAATTCAATGACAGATTCCTGCCTCCCACCAGCCTACTGTTCCAAACATCCTAAGGTGTCTTCTGGGATTCTGACACTGCAGTTAGAGTTTGCCTAATAATACAACCCATACACTCTTCACCCTTGTGTCCATGCCTGCTATTCTAGCACAAGCTCTTGCAAAAGAAAGTGGTAAAACTGATTGAAGAATTGATTTGGCTTCAAAAGAATCTGGCAAACAGCCCCGCTTTGTTTTTCAGCTATATAATTTTTAGTTCTGGCTCATTGGATTGCTGCTAAATTATTATAATGCTCTAGTGCAAGGAGTAAGAACTGGTAACAGGGGATGTGAGGGGATTTCACTCCAGAACTGCTGTAAAAACATTGTGAAAAAGGAGGAGATACCTGGAGATATTTTGCCTGTATTGCTACTACTCAGTGCCAGGACAAGCCTGTGATTCTTCTTTAAACTGAGTGGAAAATGCTTCTCTGGTCTGAAAGCCTCAAAAGTCTTCCTCCTTTCTGGTTTTAAAAATATTTTAAAAAGAATACTTGTCTAATGTTGAGCACATCTATAGTTGTATCTTAAGAGTATTTTTTTCTTTGGATCTCTGTGTTTTTCTTCACTGAGATTTTGCAGATGCCTTTTAGCACATGATACACTCAGGGAGCGTGAAGAGACCCTTTGTTGCAGAGGAAAACAATGCACCTGGCCGTAATGTTATATGTTATGGACTATCTGAGAAAGTCAGTCCTGACTGGGGTGGAGAGAACAAACAGTTTCTGATGAGGGGAAAGAAGAGTACTGTGTTCTTAGTGCTGAATAGGATGGAAAATAGCAAAGGTGTTTTGCTGTCCTTGATAGATATTTTCAGGTAATGTAATTAAATCTTTATGTAAAGGTTTCTAGAGGTCTCCACCTGCGCAATTCTCCTTTTCTCCAGTGTCAGGCTAGGGTAGTTGAACTGCTGATTGATAAAACCATGTTAAACTGCACTACACCTAACCTAAAATTGGAATACTAGAGGAGCACTCTGTGGTTTTGTTTTTTAAAAAATTATTAATTAGAAATACTTTTTCACTGTGTGCTTCTGACCAGAGCCAGGGTCAGCTGCATCTACCTATAACTTTAGCTGTGGGTGATTTTCAGTTCTACATTCAATCTCTATTCCAAAGGGCCAAGTTCCCATTTTGAACTACGTTTGCAATATTTTTGTTTTTGATAGTCATAATAAGTCCCATGTATATATATATATATGTTTAAACCTTCCCGTTAAGACTACTGGCTGTGGCTTTGACTCTGGCATTGTCTTAAAAGGGAAATTACACAGTTAGAAAGGAGATATCACTTTTTGGCAGTACCACAAAATTGAAGGCATTCAAACACAACTGAATGTTATTAAGGCTTTTGTCTCCATCCAGACTAAGGCAGAATTTTGGCTTTTATCACTATGAAATTACAGTTCTGTCTACTGAACTGGCTGAATCCTGCCTTCTCCTCTAGTTCTTTACCGGTTCTCTGTAGATGCCCTAGGGAGGGAGGAAGTAAATGGACTTGAAATGAAGGAAGGAAGGAAGTTAGGAGAGAGGTTCAGGAAATAACAGCTTCCTCCTCATTACACAACTCCAAATTTCTGGTCAATATTTTCATTAAAGACTCAGGTGATGCAATGGAGGGATTGATAGACTTATGAAGGACTTGAAAGATTTTTTAGATTTAAATTAGAAGTCAAAGTTATTTGGAAAAATGAAGATGTGACTTGGAAAATCTGCATGTTGTCCAGAAAAGAGGAGCGGAAGTTCAATATTTAGGCAGATCTAATCCATTGCAATAGTATTTGGTGTAGGGATTTGGGATAGTACCAATTCTGAAGGAAACCATCTAGCCTAGGTTCGTAACTGAGTTGGGTTAAGACAAGGGGTTGTTCAGACTGAATAAAAGATTGAGATTCATTTAAAAATGCAGAGCAAGATGCTGCAAAGAGGGAGAGAATAATCTTCCATCCGTGTCTAGCAGCTGGGACCAGAAATTATGGAGTTATACTGCAGCAAAACATATTTAGACACAGCATTGAAATAAACCTTCCTGAGAAGGATAGTGGCATATCAGAATGAATTACTAGCAGGGGTTGTTGAGACTCCATAACTCTGCAGAAGAAATCCTAAGGAATGTAAACTATAGATCTGTCAGGAATGGTATAGATATCATCGTTCTCCCTTGGGGGAGGGATGGGGACCACAGGATTTCTCATGTCCACTAGAGGAACAGATTTCTTATTTTTTTTTTAACTGAAGTAACTCCAGCTGATTTTTTAATTATTTTCTTTTCTTTCCCTCTCAGCTGGGAGATAGTGATTAAGAAGGTGGAGGAGGATTAAGATCCCAAGATAAATTGAGTGGGAAGAGACCTCAGGGGGTCTCCTGGCCAACCCTGTTGCAAGCAGGGTCAGCTATGAGATCAGACATGGTTACCCAGGGCTTCAACCATTCGGGTCTTGAATACCTTCAAAGATGAAGATACACAAGTAGCTGCCAGTGTCTCCCTCTCCCAGCTAATTCCCATCTGATAAATATTTGCCCTCTTCCCTGTCCAAGTGCAACTGAACCCCATGCAAAAGAATTCAGGAGAATTTAGCTCTTTAGGCCACTTCCCTCCTTTACAAAATGATACACACAAATGAATACAAGATTTTTCAGGCATGGTTTTTGCTCTTAATTCTGCTGTGGATGTTTGAGGAGGCACTGGAATGAAAATAATGTTTGTGTTACTTGAAGGAATTGAGGGAACAATTCCGTGGAGAAGACTAAAGCAGAGGAAAACAAGTAAAACAAGAGGTAAACAGGTACCTTGGGAACCACTGATCAGTTGAATGATTTGGAAGAAATGAATGTAAAATTGGTCATCATGGCTAGTTTTTGTATCAAAGGGATAATGATGCATATTTAAAAACGGGGGTTTGTTATTTCTTACCTAGAGTGCTTATTCTTCAGTTTTTTATAATTTTTCCAATTGTTCTATAATAGGATTGCTATGAGCAGGTACTCTTGCTCATAAATGGATTAATCTGGCTTCTCCTGAAGACAAGGAGACATTTCTATTGATTTCAGTGGGAAATGAATTAAGTCCATTTTGTTTAAACTTGGCACTAGTTGTCATCACTTAGAGCTATTGTTCAGGGGACGGTAAGTAATAGAAAAGATGGGAATTAGTGTCTGATTGTGATGCACTAAATATGCTCTGGACTTGATCCAAATTAATTTAATATTTGTACAAACTGTCCAACATATCAAATTGTCCTTGTCCAGTGGCTTCTTTTCTTTTGCTTGCTGCCCTTCTGAACCATTTTATTTGCTTTGCCTTCCTGTTGGGCCCTCAAGCTCTGTGAGCCCTCACTTTGTGGCCTCAACAGTTTGTGGCCCTCAAACTGGGGATGGAGTTCTCATTGTGCAATGGGTTTAATAAGTACCATATGTCCTCACGATGTTTCCCAGTCCAGACCAATCCTGCCCTTTTGTTGTTTGGCTGATCTAGTTTCCTTCTTTAGCAGACTGCTGAGTTGAAAACATCCACGCCAATGTTCCCATTCCAGTGGGCTCCACTGCTGGAGGCCTATTTTATCTAACAGCTGGCTGTACGTCATTGTAAAATTGTAAATGCTCAAAACTTTTGCTCCCGTTCCCAGGGGTTCCCCCATTAAAATTATTTTGCATTCACTACCTGCCAACAGGGCCTGTAAGTGAGCCAGAAAAGCAGCAGATTAGGCATAACTATGAATTCTGAGTGGAGCAGAGGGGTTGGAGATTGAATTTTTAGCTGAAAAAAATGGGCCTTTCATGAGAAACAAAACTGAGTACCAAGTGCTCTGTAGGGCCTTTATATTGAACTGTAGTTTACAATTAACACCTCTGCTGCTTTCTCACCATGGGAATAGAAATCCCCCCAAAAGTTCATTGTGTTAAGATTTGCCCTTCACATTTTGGAGATCTTCTTCCAGCCAGATTCTCTTATTTCTGTAGGCAGAGTAAGTCATTGTGGCTTTCTATTTAAAAAGAAGCTGGGTATTAACTGCACCATTCCCGTGTTTTCCCTAGGCTTGTAATCAATGGATGTAAAGTTTTAATCCTTTCAGTTTTACAGACCTGCAGAAATAAGTAATGAGAAAAAAGCCCCTTGCATATTTTCACCTTTAAGTGCCCAACTTTTCAGTGTTGTGAACAGGCCGATTGTGTAGTACAACAGATGCTGGGGTCTTTCATCCTTCATAAAAAGGAAGAAAAAAAAGTCAATTACACATTTGCAACCTGGAAATGTTTTCAAAGGAGTGAAGCTAGCTTTCTATAATGAATATTTACAATATGATTGTTTCAGTTCTTAATTATCACTAGAAGCATCTCTCTTCCATTTTGCTCCTATAACCTATGCTTGTGGTAATGGCAATTTGATCTTTATTGTGATGCCATTTGTTGTCCCATATGAGTTTGTGTTTCTAGTAACAGGCCATTTCTTTAAAATGATTTATCTGGTTTCCTTTCTTCTGTGATATCTTGGCCTATCCACTAATGATTGCCTGCTGATGTTGAAATGTAGTGTCACTGTTCATGTTTTGTTAAATTGAAATGATTGTACTTTTCTTTTAGTGTTTATTTTTGTATGACAGGTGAGGAGGGAGAGCACTTGCCATCTTTTTTTTGCTATTAAAGTTCACTTAATATTGTACTGTGTTTTCTGTGGAGCTGTACTTATCTTAGGTGCTTGATAGTGGAGAGCTGTTAAGAAAGAGATAATTGAATACTACTTCAGTTTTGTGTAACTGCATGAGACCTGACACCAGTATATAAATACAGAAAGAATGTTTTGGTGGTGGATATAATGGAAGAATTAAATTAGTTAAAAACAGGAAGACCAAGGCCACCAGTAACTTGTCAGTTTAACTTTAAGAAATGTTCCTTAGAGGTCAGTTTTCAGTGGGAGTCTGTAGAAGAGAACCTGAAAGGAAAACAACCCCAACTAAGCAAAGGCAGGGCAACACTTTCACTCTTTATTTATATTGGATTTTTTTCCTGCTTTCGTTCTTGAAGAGACAGAATCCAGGAAAAAAAGCCCAACTCCTATTCCCTTTCTGATAATCAACATATAAAACCAGTAGCAAGTGCCATAAATAACAGCTGTATAACTGCTGAAAGGTCTGGGAACTGAAATATGTGGTGATGTATGATAGAACATTAAGTGATGGCTTTAAAATATTATTGGGGATACGTTTTGTCTTTCTCAACATAGCTCAGGAAGAAAACAAAAAGGCGAAAAATAATTGAAACAGGCTTTAAATGTGCTTGGCTTTTTCTTAAAGGGGAATTGAAATAGGAGCTTTATATATATTCATTCATATATAAGTTCATTTATATATATTTTTCATGGTGTTTGACAACGTAAACTTCTTGTGTGTAACATTTGCTGTTGCCTGTAGTTTGAAATACTTCAATCAAGTGAAGGAAAACATGCCAATATGATCATGCTGAAATATTAAACAAAATGGCATATTTCAACCAAATATAGACAGAAACACATATAAAAACATTTTAGGCTTTTTGGTTGACATATTTCACTTGTTCTTCCTACTTCACAATGCTTGACTTGAGCTGTGTTCAAAGTTGTGACAAAGCCCATCACTGAGGTTTGGAGATCTCGAAAAGAACTGGACCACGTTACAGAAAGAAAAGAAAGTAATTTTGGTAACATTTCTCTGGGTAATTCTTACTTCAGAGCCACTCTGAAAGATGAGGAGTATACATCTATAACAGAATACTTGCAAAAAAACCTAACCCTTGGAGACAAAAAATTTCAAGAAAAATCACTGAATGACTAATTTCAGAAGTACAGAAAACCAGCTCACAACTGACCATGTAAAAGACAAGAAAAAGATCCAGTGTTTGTCTTTTACCTGGTTGTTATTGAAAATTTTGCTTGAAGAGACATTCAGAATAATTGCCATGTTTGGCACAGGCAATTGTTCAATGATTTTTTAACTGTCCATCACCATTTACTTATAGTGCCAGTGGTCACAGTTCTTGACCTGTACATGAATTAATTTCTTTTTGATTTTGTTGACTCCTGAAAATTTCTCTTTTCACTCAAGAGACAGAAAGGATGATTGATCACAGGCAGTACCTGCTCCTCCAGGTACATGATCAGGTACTTACGTGTTTCATGTTCCCTGGAGGAAGAAATGAAAATTCTGGTAAAAGTGACCTTCCCCATGTCATCACAGTGTTATTGATGACAGACACGTTTCTTTCATTTGCTTGCCTCTACCATTACTGAATGGAGGCAATCACAGGTGTTGCAAATCCTTCCCCTGCCCAGTTAATGATATTTCACATTTTTATTATAAGCCTTAAGCTAACCTTTTTGCTCAGAAACCCAGACCACACATAGTTTATTGAACAGGGATAATACAGAAAGCTATGTTATATCTTGGTTTTGGACTAGTCATAGAAAAAAAATTGCAGTGAAATGCAGGTTAAAACGCAACTTATTTTTTACTACATCTTGTAGAATTAATTTTAAAATATAAACCTATTCTTATGAATTACAAAGTTTTAAGTTTCTCTTTTCTTTCTCTTCTATATAAATCTTAAAATTACATTCATATTTTTATTGGAGAAAAAGATAGATGCCCTTTATAAGTTGCAGTCAGGGTGGCATTAAATATAAATAAACCTGGCAAGTACAGGTACCAAGATCAGTGTGACCTTTCACAACTTAAAATGCAGTTTTGTCCTTAACTTTAATCTACACTGATGTAGTGTTATTAATAATAATCATGAGATTGTCTTTGCCTTCAAGAGAGGTTTTAAAACAATATGTTTTTATAGCATCTCATTTGGTGGTTTCTGATTTTTTTTGATAGGGTTCAGCTATGCAGTTTCGCTTAAAAGCAGAGGTAAGAAATTGTTTTGAAATCTGACCTTCAAATACAGTCACAACTGGGATTTTGAAGAAAAAACACCCAAAACAGTGAATATTTTGATAAAATTGTGTGCTGACAATGTTATACTGTCTGATCAGCCCATGCATTTTTTAACAGTTAATAATATGGAAGTGTTATGCAGCAGTAGTGTTTAGATGCTTGATATGAATATCCACTTTGAACAAAGTGGAGCCTATCTGGTTATTTCATGTGAGTTTTCAAAGTTCAGCCATAATTATCAGCCTCAGCTGGGTTTGAAATAATGACTTGTAGGTGAACTGTGTCACATCTCCTATGAATTTTTATTCCACTCAGAAAACATGGAATGCCAGATATGTCCTTTTTTCCAAATCCTGTCACTGAGTCAGAGGTACAATTTTCTGCAAAAATTCCCAGATAATAACATGATTTAAAAAAAATGAATGACCTGGTATCTTCCAAGTTTTTATGACCTAAAAGTGGTTTCTAACTTGTAGAAAATAAGGGGTAATTCAAGAAAATGTTGATGTAGTTTCTTTTTCATGGCTCTTTTTATCATCCCTACCATCAGCTGCTGTCACATGATACCTGAATGGAGGTTTCCCCTCAACAGTCCAAGGAACTCTCCACATATCTGTGTGGAGGTCACTCATATAGCTTACCTGGGAATGAGTAATGCAGCTGGGAAAAGAACAACATCTTAAGAGCTGCAAATAAGATATTTGAGCAGAGTGATATTCCAGTGATCATCAAATATAGCTGAACTCTGAACATATTTATTGCTGCATTGGTCCCTGAGGGGGAAAAAAATGTCAGAAAAGGTAGATAATGTGGTACTGACACAGGGGATAATAACTGAGCTGTCCTTCATAACATTTCATTTCTAAGAGCTCTCCTTTTCCAGTTGTGGCAATCAGTTGTTTTTGGGGTTGGTTTTTTTGTTCATCCTTTAAAAAACCTTAACAGCTCCACATCCCTAACCAGAAACCAAAACAACAACAACAAAACAACAACAAAAAAAGCCAAACCTGAAACACACAGAAGAGCCAGTTTTAACTCACTATTCTCTACAAGCTCTGCCCTGGCTCTAACTTGCATCTCCCTCCCTACCAAGTTCTTTGTCCCCCCATTCTAATGGGCTCTGAAGGGTGGGCAGACACAAAGTGCAGTCCACAGAGCCACTTGGTTGACTTGGCTCAGTCACACCAGTGATGATTCAGTTCACCTGAGAAGTCCTATATTTTCCAGAAAAGAAAAAAAAAAAGAAGGTTTTGATTTCATTCTTGGAAGATCAGTGTAGACTTGAAGAGATTTTATCCTATATCATTGCTGTCCTTAAAGCCCTGAAGCAAACTTTATGTAGTGCAGTAGCAGTTTCCTTTACTTGGTTGCCCTGAAAGAGAATTAGGTTATACCTTTCTGTCAGGTGAATAAGACATGTCTGAAACACTGATGTTATGTGAAGATTGGAAAAATAAAAAGGTGAATCAAGTATGGAACAGTGATGGCCTTAGAAGCAGTACTTTTTGAAGTATCACAATGGTTTTCACTATTTTTCTTACGCATTTCCTATAGTTTCTATGTCTTTAGTAAGTCTATGGCCTTTCCTATTTTCAACAGCAACAATACTTCAGAACAAATACTTTTCACCTAGGAATGGCTAAACATTTTACAAATACCTTAAATCTCATAACATTGCTTGTCAGATGGAGGCAGATACTTATGGAGCTTGCATTAAAAGTATCTGCTTTGTAACTAGCAAAACATTAATAATTATGCTATTTTGTACCTGCTTCTTTCCTTCTGAGCAGAAGAGACAGTTCATTCAGTGTTCAAGATGGACAAACCTACTGAAGGTGAAACCTATTCTTCAGCTTTATTTGTGAATAATTTTTAAGCTGAGAAGAATCTTTTTAATTTCAGTCTGCTCTTCTCTTGCTTCCAGAGGCCCAGGAGGAAACCAAGTCAAGGTATTTCATTTGGGGAATGTCACATTTTGGAAAATATCTTGCAGAAAGTTGTTTCAAGATTTTAACTCTGCAGAAATTTTCAGCTTTAACTTTTTGTGTGAGCCATATGAACAGTTTTGGTGTAGTTAAAATCTAGTGTCCTATCAGGTCTTATTTCTGTCACAGGTTCTCATGGAAGCTTTCAGTATAATGCTGAGAATCATCAGAATGTGCATGGTTAAAGGGGTTAAGATTCTGCTGATAGCCTTAATTCTGGCATTGCTTGATTTTTTTAAGCATGACCTTACAGAATTTCTCCAGTATTGTTGCTGTATCTGTAATTATAGAGAGAGATTGATTTTATTCCATGAACTTCTTGGTTTCTGGAATTTGTACTCCATTCCCACCTTTCCAGAGCTTTCTGTTACCTGCAGAGCTCCCATGAAACTTCCTTCTCAGCAGATTACACCAATCCTTAACCTGGAAGGCAGAGGGGAGTCAGCCACTGGAGTAATTGTATTTTCAGGGTGGGGGGTGGGGAGGGGAAGAGTGGAGCTCCTGGCAGCTGCTGCTGCTGAGGAGGCTGGATGGGCAGACCCGTGAGTGGGTCACTGGTGTGAGGCAGAGCAGAACACCTTCTTCCTGGCCAACTTCATTGCTGGGACCCTTTTCCCTCACCAGCAGCATATTTCCAGGAAATGTGAGATGTAGCTGGCTAGACCATATCACAGCAATTTGAGGAGATGCAATAGATGTCAGGGTATCTTGGGTGTTATTTTCAGCAGAACTTTGAAATCCGAGGGTGAGGATTACATGAGATCTGTCAAGAATCTGCCCATGACTCAGAGCATCTCTGTCCCAGCAGATATCTGCCAGATGACACCCAGAACTGAGAGTCATGTGTGCTCTGTGCATGAACTACTTTGTGGGTACTTGTAGACAGATTTTTTCTATCATAAAACTGATTCAATCAAAACATTACAAGTTCCTAAATAGCCTCAAACAATAATAACTATATGTAAAGCAGGACAATTATCAGATGGATTTTCAAGACATGCTGACAGTCTTCTCACTGATACTTTTTCCTTTTCAGCCCTGAGGTCATATTTTGTCTGTATGTTTTGCTGAGTGCCTTATAAGAACTCTATAAATAAAAAGTTATAACCATGTGTTTGCATTTTCCTTGATTAAAATGCGATGTAAATGTATTTAAAATTACATGCAAATGATATGAAGGCTCCAGGCATATTTTTTCCAGCAAGACCCTCTGCATTGTAAAGGTTGTTAACAAAGCAAGAAATCAAAAAAATAAAAAAAAAGGAGGGGGGGAAGAGAAAAAATCAAGCCATTACTGGAAGCAAGAGGGCAATGAAGGAGACATTTTACAGTTATAAAATTGATTTTGAAAGAGGAGGCAAGACATATTGGTACAGAATTCACCCTTTCCTGGTGACTGTCATGAAGAATTAACTATATCCTCGGGTCTTTTGCTAAGGCTTGCTTCAGAAGCCCATACTATAATGTACACTATATTTTCTACTGGTTAGAGTTTATGTATTAAGAGGGAATTAGCTGAAATATCGTTCTGTAACATCAGACTTAGTATTGATGGAATTTATGGTTTCAATGCTTTCTTGTCTGGAGTTTGACATATCACAATTTGGTGGTACATGAAAGTACTTTATGATACAGTTTTGACTCAGGGTTATAAAATAAGAGACAAAAATATGCCTTAAAAATGTGGTGTACTATTCACAGGTCTGTTTTCATAAAGGGATGAGTGCAAACTCTGTTAGCTTGGGCTTTAGCATTTCCAAGCTCTGCACCTTCTGCTTTATTGATGTCATACTTGGGTTCTTTTTGAAATCACGTTTTCTTGTTTTCTGTTCTGTGTGTGTGCATGCACGTATAAGGATGTGTGTATGCATATGTATGTCAGTGTGAACAACATGAAATGACTCTTCTTGAATCTCTAAACAATGGAAAACCAGATATTGCTGAATTACAGCCTTTAGACAATTCCTTACTGGATTTATATCTCCATATAAAAACATGGTAGGATGAAATTCTTGGGTTCATTCTGCATGGTCTACACCTGCTCATTCAGTTTAACTGCCTTTAGAGCTGCCTTTGGTCACTGACTTGGCATAAATAAGGCATCAGGATTATTATATTCAGACAATTTTGCAATACTTTGCTGGAGGGAGGAATGGGGACTGTGACTGAAATTGTTTAAAGGCACTTCCTTGTTAACAAAGAAGTCAAAACTTGCTTAAGCCTTCCTAGCTGGCACAGAAAATTCTCAGCCACTTAATACCTGCTGAAGGAATGCAAGTCTAAGTCAATTGTGGATAAGACAGCTGAAGATCAGAATAAAATACTTCATCAGGTAGTTTCATTTCAGCAAGAACAGAACCGTGATCCTGATTTTAAATTTTGCATGTTTGTTTATCTCACCACTAAGCTAAATACCTGTCATTGCAGCAGACTGTGAGTTTAAGGGAAGAAACACCTTTCCTTGGGCTGGAAGATTTAGAAGGGGAAGATGTGACCTTTGAGATATCTTTCTTTTTGTCCACAACAAAAGGCTCAGCAGTTCTGGGATGCAACAGGGTAAGTCAGATGCAATGTGCTGCAGAGCTGATCAAATTCTGTGGCAACTGGATGTACAAGTTAAGAGCTGACTTGGCAGTTACTGGTCCCAAGGCAGTTAATTGTTTCCAGCAGCTTTTCTTTGATTTGCTCTTTTTAAGGAACATTTTTCCTGGGTGACAGAGAAGCTAATGCAAATATGCATAATGAGCACTGCTTTAGGTTTCATTCAGGACACAGGGCTGCCCTAAGAGTAAGTGAAAACTCCAGATATTTCCCACAGCTCAGACTGAACTGGAGTAAGAGCTGGCTTTAGACAAGAATAAATAAACCCCCATGAGACAAAGCAAGGTTATGTAGCAGGTACCTTCTTGGGTCAGCCACCACTGAAATGAGAGTGATTAGAAGAAATTCCCTTTACGATTTAGCATGGTATTCTATTTTCTCCCCTGAATGTTATCTTGATTAAATTAACTGATGAAAACTTGCCAAGGTCTTTAAGATGTATAAAATAAGGTACGCCAATAAAGTCAAAAAGTATGTTAGTAAAGTTCAACATGTTTGTACTAATAAAAGCAGTGATTCAAGAAACTCACACTTCTGCAGCCTTTGAATGAGAGAACTTGTTCACTAGGTGTGAGTGAGTCACACTGCATGCATGTCCAGGCATTTCAGGGTTTTATGTGCATGAGGGTAATGTTGTCAGAGTGCTACTGAGCTCATAAGGAATGTAAGGGGAAAGAAAATTCCTTACCTAGCCTTGTATGTTTTTGAGAGGAAAAGAAATATGTAGAGGAATTCATCAAATATGACCAGTATATTTAAATTGCTTGCAGTGATAACAGAACGAGATATTAATAACAGATAAAGGAGTTCTTAGTTACATACTTAAAAGCTTATTTAAAGAGCCTAGATTAGATCATAGATCAACACAGCCTCACTGGAAAAAGCACTCGTCTTACACATCGGGCTGCACACTGCAGCACTTAACTGAGACTTTGGTGAGATAAAGCTGTTTGGCTTTTAAGTCAACCTTGAGATGACTTTCCCTTTAAAAAAAAACCCAAACCACTTTGATTATGTATTTGGTTTGCATGCTAAATAAGCTGCTCAGCTAAAAATATACCCCCGCAAGGAGCTTATGTCATCTCCCCCCAAATGTGTGACAGAGAGTGAAAGACAGGCAAGGCAGAAGAGGCAATATAAGAACCCAAGTTTTAATTTTTGTCAGAATGAATTGGTAAATTTGTATTAAATTCTCTAATGCCTAGAAGACAAAGGCTTCAGCTTTTAGGTGACAAATCTGACAGCTGGAGGCCAGATCTCCAGGTAACATGATCATGTGCAGTTTGGGGAACTTTGTTCATTCTGTGCTGTTTCACACTAGTTCTAATGCTCATGTGCTAACCTCATGACCTTTCTGCTCATTTGAAAAAACATGGCAAAGTCAAGTATTAAACCTATTGCACCTGAGATTGAGTCCTTCACCCAGTTCCCACTGTGCACCTTCAAAGCCAGGTGCAGACCTGGCTGTCCTGGGCCGTGAGCTGGATCTTCAGAGATCCATGTGCAATGGAGTTGCTGGCTGCTCCTGTGCCCGCAGCTGGCACACAGGAGGAGTGACAGGTACAATAGATGTGCACTCCTTCCTGCCCTCTTTTAAAAGGATGTGCCCTCCAGATAAATTCAGGCACTGTCAGAGCTGACACCTTTCTCAGGAATTAACAGGAGGTAAAGCTCTGAAATGCCAGATTCCTAGTAAATTCTCTCAGCTTTTCATTAGTTCTCTGGTTGTAGATGCTTACCCCAGGAGACCTTTAAGGGCCTTTTTATTGTTCTAAGGAACTTGTTGGAGTAATTTAAATAGATAGGAACACCATGTTCTCTGGATGGGAGGTGAAGGAACCACGATAGGGCTATTATTTTACTCGAAGTTGGAGGCTGAGAAATAGGGAGTTTTAAATTTAGAATTCTCCACTAGTGAACAGCTCTGCCCAAGGGGGAGTTTTCAAAGGCCTATTTTCTTTTTTTTTTTGTAATCTCCTCAACTAAACAGGGATCAGAAATGGAAAAGGAAACCTCAACAATGCAGCCCAACCCCCAGGGAAGCAAGACTGATTAATGGACAATTTTATGGCTCGTTTGTAAAAAGGGAAACTCTAGCAGAGTACTCTGTTTACTTTGTCCATACGATTCATATCAGCATTTCCGGAAGAAAAATAAAAGATGTTTGGATATCTTGAATACCTTGGGAAAACAAGCAAATAGCTTATGGACATCTGCAATGATGTACAAACTACTGGAGGATTTATTATAAACATTGCATGTACTGGAATTGTCAGACTCCTGTAGGTTTTCCTTTAGCTTCATATTCTTCCTATCAATTTATTTGTGAAGGTTAGTTTGTAGTTTAGGGATGAGTTTCCCTCTAAGAGAGGTAATGTTTGCAGACTTACAGCCAGACAGACCTACAGACCTGCAACTGGTTTGGGGGACTTAATGACGCTTTGAAGTCTTTCTGTATCTCTTTGTGTGCTTGAGCTACCATGGTTTGATTTGCTGCATTGCTGACCAAGTCTGGAATTAGAACAGCAGCAGCATCTATTGTGTGTTTCTGGACCTCAGTAAATTAGTTTAAGAGGTCCTGGCTTCTATTTTCTGAAGTTTTGATTCAGAGTTACCTATTTCAAATTCCCTGTCTCTCCCCTCCCCACAAAAAAAGGAAAAAAAAGAAAAAAAAAAGAAAAACAAAAGAAGAAAACAAATGGGAAGAGCTAGATTAGCCTCTGCCAAATTGTTCACAGAGTGGCTGTCTTTGGCACTGAAATTGACAGGACTGGGATTGTTGGATTGTTTTCAGATGTGTTATGGCTATCATGAGATGTCAACTGACTGGGAATCACACACTGGGAGGAGTGAAAGGCGAAAGAGAAAAATCAGAAACAAAGAAGAGGTATTGTACAAGGGGGGGTGAGCTGGGAGAATATTGTTAGAAATGAAGTGTCAAATACCTCCTAGATTCTGCCAAAAAATAGCAAGCCAATTATGTAAACCACAGAGGAGAATAGGCTCTTTAAAGTACACAGAGCTCTGTATGTGAATGTACACAAACATGCATTACATAGATGTGGTGAGGCTCAAGCCAGTGCCAGTGCTTTGGAGTGAAAAGCTGTACCAAAAACTTTTCTGTTTAACACCACCACCTCCTGCATCATGGACATTAATGTGAGTTTAATGTTACATTTGTCAGCCATGAGGTTTGCTTCTCTTTTTGTATGTATGTCTGAGTTATAATCACTTTGAGTAAAAGTTGCAGAGACCCTCAAGGTAAAGGTGAAACCTGCAGTGAATACATTCTTAGTAAATGTACATAGAAACTTGACTCTGCGGATCCCTCTGGTTTTGATAGATTCTAACTGTGATTGGCATGTTTTCACTGAATAGTTGAGGTTGGAAGAGATGTCCAGAGACTCTCTAATTCAACTGCTCTGCTCAAAGCAGGATTATCTGCAGCAGGTTGCCCATACATAATCAGGATTTGGTTATCGCCAGAATGGAGGCTCCACAACCTGTCTGGGCAGCCTGTTGTACTGGTTGCCCCCCCCAAAAAATATGTTTGGAATTTTCTTCTATTCAGTCTGGGTCCGTTGCCTTCTGTCCTGCCACCTGTTACTGGATATTGCCAAGAAGAACCTGGCTCTATCTTCTTAATCCCTCCCATCAGGCATTTATTTTTATCTGCCCCCCCTGCCCCAACCCCCCCACTATGTTCCCCCAAACCTGTTTTCTCCAGACTGAACCACCACAATCTTCTCAGAGTCTCCTTAGCAGTGAGATGCTGCAAGGCCTTATCATCTTTGTGGCCTTTTGCTGGATCTGCTCTTGTGTCTCCCTGGCTCCAGTCCTGGAGAGCTAAGCACTGGGCACAGAGCCCCAAATATGTGCTGGCACTGCCTACCCTACTCCAGCCAAGGAGTCTGTTGCCTTCTTTGCTGTAGAGGTGCACTGCTGACTTGTGGTCACCTTGGTGTCCAGTAGGAGCCCCAGGGCTTTTTCTAAAAACCTGTTTTGCAGTCATTGGGTCCCCAGATTATTCTGGTGCAGGAGATTATTGCTCCCTGGGGGCAGGACTTTTTACTCTCCACTGCTGAACTTCATGAGATTCCTGTTGGCACATTCCTCCAGCCTGTCCTTGTGCCTCTCTATGGCAGCACAGCCAGCTCCTGCATCAGCCACTCCATCTGCACACTGGAGAAGGTGCCCGCTGTCCCACCACACAGGTAATTTATGATGTTAAACACTGTGGGCCCCAGCTCTGCCCTCAGCCATGCAAACACCACCAGTGACCGGCCTCCAGCTGCACTTTGGGTCACTGGTCACAGCTCTGAGCCAGGCAGAGCAGTTCATTTTCAGCCCATCTCTCTGTCCCTTTCTCTAGTCCATATTTCATGGGTTATCATGTGGCTATTATGGGAGACTGTGTCAAAAGCTTTGCATAAGTCAAGGTAAATAATATCCACTGTTCTCCCTTCCTTCTCTGCTCTAGCCATGTGATAATTGAATGCTGTCAGGGTGGTCAGGAATTATATCCCTTTCACAAATCCATCTGGTTTCATTAGGGGCTAGAGCTGCATTTTGGAAAGCAAAGGAGGTGAGGTTAAATCAGGAAGCTTCATGTGTAATGTTAAATTTTGTCATACTGGGTTCTCTACTCTAAACTCAAAATAGCAGTGTCATACATAGAATCTCCTATGATAACATCTTATCACAAGAGGGTCTAAGGTATGTGTTAGCTCTGATTTCAGAGCCAACACAAATGAGAGCTTATACCTTACTGGTGGATTTCCACATTGAGCTTTATTTCAGACGTTGAATGAACACTATTACTGAGATGTCCTATATGTCTGTCTCTCCAGCTCTTTCATAACCTAGGGTCTCCTTCAACCCTTCAGTTTTGGGGCTGCCTTACCAATGAATACCTGTAGTATTTGCTTTCTTTTGAGGCCACCTTATCTCACCAGACCTCTACACTTTCCATTTAGCCTAATTGTGTATATATTTGAACAGTGAATTCCTTAGTCTCTTGGCAGACAATTTAATTGGTTAATTGAGCTTTTTTACTCTTTCGTGCAACAATCACAGTTGCCTTTGAGAGATTGTCCTTGCCTGTTGTACAGTCTTGTACATTGTGGAGATTTTGGCACTGATAAAATACTTTTGGCCAGACTGGATGTGTGTTATTTACTCCTATTTCTTCAGAGGCAATTATTCTAAGGTTGACTGTAGCATCAAACAAATATTCAAACCTACAAATGCTTCTGATCAGCTTTTAGCTGCCTGACAATGCTGGGCTTAGTGGCATGTACGTGTTATTGGGAACAAGCCATTGAGTTCTGGAGGGGATTCAGAGCCAAAAGTCAGCAGCCTAAATGGATTGGCCAGAAAACAGGAACTGAGCATTTCTCCATTCAGCACTGTGTGCTGTGAGTGCCTGTGAAAATCTGGCCCTCCATACTTCCATGGGCATTTTAATGCCTTGGGGTGCCATTTCTCAGAAGAAAATAACAGGAAATCTGTGCTTCTCATCATCTTTCTGTTGCTAGATATTGGAAATATCTTGAGGACAAGATCTCCTGTTGTTTCTTCCTCATAAGGGAATTTTTGAGGAAAACACTATCTTGGAAAAACACGGACCCATACACCTCTGCGGCTATTGAAATAATTCACGTTAAGAGGGTTTCTTGTGGGATGCTGTATGCAAGTCTTGTTGAGCAAGATCCCTTCTGGGTGGCCTTTGTCCATCTCCCAATGTTTTCATGACACGTCTTTTACTGCAAAGAGTAATTAAAGGCCTTCACCTCAGAGGTTCAGGAAGAGTGGAAGGAGGTATTGCCTGAACGATGATATGGCTGACACTTTTGTTCCTATCACTTTCCTGATAAGCTCAAGCTGTTAAACTCTACTTCAATCAGTAGAACAATTTACTACCCCTATGTCATTTTAAGTGGGCTGTCTGGCTGGAGCAGGATGTATTCAAATGAAAGTTAACAAAGTATGTTTTCTTTTGAGGATTTGTCTGCTATAAAGAGCTTGAAGGGAACTTTTGAATGGGCATTCTCATCCCGTTACAGCTGAAATATCCATTGTACCTCCCACAGCTTCAATAACTGCAGTTATTTTCATTTCCAGCACATTTAGAAACAAACGATGTTGAATCTACTTTATTTGATGGGAGAGGTTCATAAAGAAATGGCAAAGGGCTTGCATTTTTAAAATATTTGGCCTTCAGATATCCTCTTCTTTCCAGATCCTTTAAGCCATGCTCAGGTGACCCTTACAGGCTGAGCAGCAAAACCCTGCTGGGAGAGAGGGGCCCAGAGCTGCCGCAGTCTCCCTTGTGGTCCCTGCCGATCAATGTCTGCTCTTATTCCACAAAGAGGCTGGACTGTCTTGGCAGGGAAAGCTTCATGGGATCAGGTATAATCCCCTGAGGAAAACAATTGTATACAATAAGAACTTGAAAGCATGAAAGGAAAAGATTTTCAACTCCTCTAAGCAGAGTTTTATTGATAAAAACTGCATCTGCCACTTTTCTCTAGTTAGTTTTCTATTATGTGAAAAACTGTAGGAAAGCAAGGCTCATACCATTCATAAGTGAGTTTGTCCTGTAATTGAAAAATAAAATAAAGTTATTTGGCTGCAAACCAGATATAAGCTTGATGACTGAGTGCAAGGTATTTGTTTTCTCATGCAGATTTCTCATATTTTCTCCTCCCCTTACTCCAACTCATCTGTAGAAATGTTTTCTTTTCTTGTTACCTCAAAGACTGAATTTGTAGATTCTGGATGAAAGACTTAATTCAAATCCTTTTCTCTCATTCTTCTGTAGAAATTCAAGACTTATTGGTTCAGAGAATGTGGGTTTTTCTTGTCTTTTCTCCTTTTTTCCTTCCAGGATGATCATGTTGAATTTTAAAACTCAGTGTTAGCTAACTGGCACAATGGTGAAATACCTATTTACCTTTTGTGTGACTGCAGCAGCTTGTTTCCTCTGATAGAGAATGTAGAAACCAAGCAAACTACAAGTTTATATTTTTTTTCTCTTTGCTAATGAGAGAGCCCTTGAGGACATTCTTAAATGCTAGTTTATAGGATAGCCAAACCCTGCAGGCAAATGTTACCTGTAAAAAAGGAACATTTTACTTGTGCCATATGTACCTGAAGTGTCTTTCTGTGTGACTGGGATGCCAATAGGAATTTGCCAGACACCATGCAGAACTGCAGATGAGAAAAAAAGGCACTAAACTGATCCTTTGTTTGCTCTGACTGCCTTGGAACTAACTCTATAGACGTTAATTTTCTTTCCCTCACAGTTCTTAGCCAGCTGTGCACAAGCAGGAGAAAGGCAGCTGCCTGGGCTGCTGTCCACAATGCAGGTGGTGGGCAGAGCCAAACTGTTGCTCCTGCCCCCATTTGGGGTAAGCCCTTGTGCACTCCTTAGAGCTTTGGGGCAGCATCGAAGCTTGCGGGACCTTAATGTTAGGTCATGTGTCTGCCTGACCTTTGTTCAAGCCATATTTTTTTAACCCCTCATGTAGATTCTCCTGGTTAAATTATTGGACTTTTCAAATCTCCCTAGAAGGTAGAAAATGAAGCTGCATTTTGTCTCTCTCAAGCTACCAAAGCTCAAGCTTTACATCTACTCTACATTCTTGTAGTCTTAAAATCCTACCTGTTTCCAAGGAGTCTAAATGAGTCTGAAGTGCAATTAAGCTATTCTATTTAATCTCAGCTGTGAAGAGAGGGTTCAGAAAGAATGATGTTTTTGACATCTGTCACTTGCACAATCACCTTCCAGTGCCAGCAGAAGAAATCCATTACCCTTTCTGATTAGAGAGTGATTTTAACTAGCAGAGTTACAGGGTGATACCAGCTACAGTGACAGATATATATCCTAGAATGCTTTCCCAATCCTGCTGTGTTTATAAAAGGGATACAATCAAGACAATGTTATTTTTTTATAGCCTCATTTCTGGGAGGAATAAAATCCTATTCTTCCCACAAGTAATATTTTGATGTGCACATTTAAATGATGTTGAAGTTACACCTATTAACTGCTAAAAGTAATAGATGCACGTTAGTATCACAAAAAGAAAATACTACAACAGGTAGGGACTGAAATAGAGCTGGGGAATTCAACATCATCACTGTATGATTTGTCATGTTGGTTTGTTTTTTATTGATTATTTGTGATAAAAGAAGTTCCCAGCTCTTAAAAGAAACAATACAGAACAGGGTTTTATCCTGTCATGTTGGTGATACCGCTTCAAAATCAGAGACAAAATGAAACTTACATTTAAATTAACTATCTAATCTAAATAGTGTTAATTTAAATAAAATAATAAACTAAACTAGTAAAGAAACTAATATTTAGGTAAATTAGTAAGCCCACATTATTTTAACTATGAACCAGTTCTGAAAACTGGGTGACTGTAAAAACTTATGAGCTTCAATAAGCCATGGTCAAGTAACTATGACATTGTGATGAGTCAAACCAAAGCTTCAAATCCAGCCATTCCTGAGCACTGGAACATTTAAAATAGGAACTTGGCTGTGGATTTGTGGCTTGGTTCTCTGTCTCAAATAAAGAAGAAATCCCTTTCCCCAAAGCAAAAAGCACTTGGGAAAAACATAGAAGTTATAGAAAAGAAAAAAAATGCAGAGGCCATCAAGAGCTGTTTAAGTGTGAGAGTCCTCCACCGTATGACCAGATGGGACATTTGTGTGCCAGTGTGCTTATCTGAGGATCTCATGTCCCTCTCATGTGCATAGGTGTATATCTGACACATGCTTAAGGTGGATGCAGTGGTGTCACCTAACCGGGCTGCCATCTTTGTCTCACACACCTGTACATTCAGGCTTTGCTGTATGAGGAAGAAAGGTGTTTGGATTGTTGGTGAAGAGGGTAAAAAGGGAGAGACTTTGGTCACAGTGGTGTGAAAATTCCTCATTGGTGTGGGAGTATGGTGACCTAGGTAAAGGATGTTCTAAGGATGCCTTGGAAAATGGACTTCTAGGTGACTTCTGGTCCCTGGGTCATTAATCAGGTGTCTGTGGTTTTAGCTGACCATCCCCATAAAACTGACTAACATCTGATCAAAAAATGCACCAAGGACTTTTAACTTCCAAAACAATACCTGATAGATCTGTTGGAATACCGAGTAATTTAGGCTGTTCTGCAGCTGAATCTTTCCTGAGCCCTAAGGATGGTAAGACTTCCTAGAGCACTCAAATTCACAGGTGCACTTAAAGTCAGCTGATCTTTCATGAAAATACTATGATAATGTTTGATTAGCTTTACATCTTTCAAGTATTATAAGAATGCATAATTGCTTGTTTTCCTTGGGTGTCAGCAGCAGTCTTTTTAAGAGGGAAATTTAGTAGAAAATTTAGCAGGAAAGCTTTTATACCTGGTGGAGTAAGGAGGCCAAACTCATCTTTCAGTATAGGAATATGCTGTTGATGTATTTCCTGGCTCTTCCCAGCCTAAACAACGTCTAAGAACAAATCTTGAGTGGTCTGCAACAAATATAATGAATCTTAGGGCCTTAGAAACTAAAGTATTGGTCTCAGGAGGAAAGGGCTGTACAGTACAGTTTGTTCTTCCTTGAGCTCTGCTAAAAGCTGGCTAAAAGTAGGATTTGAGGGATTCCTTATTAAATAGTAGAAATGTTGTTTTGTAACTGATGACTTCTCCTGCCTTACCTCTGCTCTGTAATGTGCTGAAGCCAATAAAAGGATTCCTGTCACCTCAAATGAGTTTGGGATTGTGCCGTATCAGCAAAGTGTGGGGAAAAAAAAAAAGGCAGTCTGTGTCTGGTACTCAGGAATGAGGAAGAGACACCTGTAATGTGGGTCTTGTTCTGTCGTGGTTTTCACATCCTTTTCATACACTCATTCTTTATTTCCATGCAATTCATTGCATATCACTAAAGGCAGCTGCAGTCGTGCGAAGGGTGGCAGGAAAACGGGAGGAATTAGTCCCCCAAACTGGTAAATATGGATTAAGGCAGAGCAGAATCAGAGAAGGCTGGAAGCATTGTTTATGCTAAAAAGGCCATTTGCTGGTGCAATTTGTGCTTCCCACTGTTGGGTGGCAGAGAGCCCAGTGCCTGGCTGGCTGTGGCCCCAGTAAAAGCAGTGCTGCACAGAAGGTGGATGGGCTCCCTGTGGCACTGAGGGCAGGGCTATCTGCTGTCTGCAGCCAGCACGGAAATGGCACAACCCCCCAGGGACCACATTCAAGGGGTAACTTCAACATTCACCAAAACCCATTTTTCGGACCCAGCTGCTGAGTTGTGAGTCTGCCCTTATGTTCCTTTTAAAGAGACTGGCTGTGTTCAACAAGGGGAATCTCACTATTCCCTTCACCCTCCTGATTTGTATGTGCTCTGTGCTAAACCCACTGTGAGCAGGTTTCCTGTTCACTTGGTAAAACCTGGGCTGTGAGCACTGCCTGGCCAATTAATTTTTCTGATACCTGGGGAGCAACAAAGCCTGAGAAACCATGTTTTTCTTTCTTCAATTACATTCATTGTGGTAGCAAGGACGAGGTAGGAATCACTAAAATAATTTGATCCAAAGTTGTTTTGGAAGAGTGCTTCTGTGATGAACTGCACTGTGTTTACTACTGTTTTGGGAGGATATGGGGCTGCAAATAGACGAGGAGTTGGAGCAAACAGGTGAGTCAGGCTTCCTTTGTGTGCCATAAGGACAAAGAGGGGCAGTTTCACACTAAGCATCCATCGTGGAGAATCAGCCTCCCAGAACTGCTGTCATTAGAAAGCATTGTTGAATGAAGGATCATTTAAAACAGCTGGACAAGGCAGGAGGCAGGCTGCTCCAGACAGTCAGCAGGTGCAGAGGACAGCAGGAGGGCAACAGAATTTATCAGAAAGCCTGCTATTAATGATATTTTTTACTAGTAATTTTATAAGAGGAAAGACTTTTTTAAATTATTGTTTTTTCATGAGAAGTAAGAGTGCTTGTATGTGAGGCATATGTATATATTGTACCCTAGGACTAGATTTGCTCACAGAGTCTAAAAGAGCATATTGAGCAGTACCTTATATGTCTGGGGCTTTCAATTGCATTTTATTGCCATCTCAGTGAAGTGTTTCCTATTTGGAAAAACTGACAAATCTCTGTCATTTACCTACATTGTAAATGGTTTGACTTTTCTAGATCTAGGACTGGGTTTTAGAAGGGAAAGAAGTATGTTGCGTGTGGCTTTTTTTTGTTGTTTGTTTGTTTGCTGGTTAGTTTTGGGGGTTTGATTTTTGTTGCTTTGGATTAGAGGGTTTTTTGCCCTTTTTTTGTGTGTGTGTTTTTGGTTCTTTGTTTGTTTTTGTTGTTGCATTTGCTTGGTTTGTTTTTGTTTTTTGTTTTTGTTTTGTGCTGCTTCAGGTGTCATTTTGGCAGAATAAAAGGTGCTACGTTAAGAAAACAAAAAAAAAATTCTGTGCCGAAGTCCTGTAGAGAATTCCTGCAGGATTAAAACAGTTATAAGAGTCTCCTTCCTCCTCTTACATTCACTCATTTGGCCTCACAAACACACATTTTTTTTCCTCTACCAGCACTGAGCAGTTTTTGAGCAAATGTGCGTTGCTGAAGTTTTGCAAATGACTGCTGCACTCTTTGAAGTGGCTGTTCCAAACGCAGGTGTCTGCATGCAGGACTTCGCCAGCTGCATGGTTAAATGCCCTGCCTTTGCTGCAGCCTGCAAGCTGTTTTACATTGCATGAGAGAAGTCAAAAAGTCAATTAATATGCTGACCAAGACAAAATAGTTCTTTGCACCTATAGTCAATCCCAGTGTGGACTCTCTTATGAGAAAATTATTAATAATAAGTGTGTTGTAGGCTTCATGTCATCTCTCTAGGAGATACTTAATCCTACAAGTTGGATCAAGAATCTAATTTGCTTTTAATCAGATGGGATATAACTTTGTGTATGAGGAAATACTGCTTAATCTTTTTCATTCTTTTGGGGAGGCTGGGAGTCCAAAAGCCATTGTGATTTGAGGACTCATTCAATGCTGGTAGAAATGAATAAATTCAATATTCCGGGGACTTAGTGTGACTCCTGTGGTTTCTTTTGCCTGTCCTTTTGGAAAGTGTTTCACTGAGGTGCTCAGAAACAATCTGGGGAGGGTGAGCTGTGTGAGGGGGAGCATTAATGGGTCACAAGGCAGCTGCTGTTGCAGTGACTGTGTTGTTTGTGTTACAGACTGGCAGCTCGGCACTACTGCAGGTGCAGCTTCAGGTGTGAAGGGCCCTGCGCATGCAGGATCTGTGCACGGCCATCCCAGACACACCTGTGCCTGTGCATCCCCACATCCGGAGCCTTTGCTGCACTCAGCTGGATCTCAGTTCCCAATTAGTGCCAGCTGCACTCGGAGCAGCCATGAGGACATCGGGGGGTACATGATGTTCAGAGTGAGAGAGGACTCCAGGTATGTGAGGCTGCTGCTGATTAACCTCAGCTCAGGTTTTCCTCCGTGTTTCAGTGTGCACCTCAGCAGCTGTGTTTGGCAAAAGGCAAAGTGAAATCACTTTCTTTGTATCTTGTTCCCTCCAAAGATTAAGATGTAGTTTTTCACTAAACACTAAAAAGCAAACTGGGATTGATTCTGAGCCCTGACATCTTGGTGTAAAGTATGTTTAGACGAAGCACTGTAACTTATTTTTTCTTTTTGCAGGATTTGGCCCATTAGACTTCATTTGCAATGTATGGAAGATGTTAAAATTCTACTTTAAAAAAGCTAGCTGCAATCTGTCATTTAATTCAAAGAGTCCCTGCAGCACTGAGATTCAGGTAAGAACCAATTAATGATAATGGTATTAATGAACTTTTCCAAATGCACATTTCATTTGCTATAACAAGATAGTTATCTCTGATACACTGAATATCAAATCAGCTATCAAATTGGAAGAGAGATTAATGAATCAGATAAATAACTAAATATATAATACTTTAACCTTAATATGAGAGTTTAAAAGTAAAGACTAACTGATTATCCTGGGCAGATAGCGTTTAAATAAACACTACCTACAGAATTAGGTTAAATACTACTCCAGGGTTTTTTATATCGGTTGTAGTCTAAAATAACAAAAGAATCATATCTGGTGACTCCTGTAGGGAACATGCCCAGGTGTAGACTGGAGGAAAATGCTGCCTTTACTTCCTTTGTTAATGCTGGGTGTGCTTGTAAGATAGAGATTTTTGTCAAAATACATGTGCTGTATCAAAAATGTTCCAGCAATATAACAGAAATTACACTGAATGGCTAAAGAATAGCCTGTATATTTTATTATTTCACTCATAGCCCAATTTGGTGGAGGTGAATCCTCTCTTTCCTGTGAAATTATTTTTAATGAGCTTAATGTAATTCCTTCTCTACATACAGCTATTTGTTCATAACCCTGGCCAGTGAATAAGAGAAAATTATGTATTCTTTGAATTGTACCAGGCACAGCTATTTTCTAGCTTCTCAAGGGCATATTTATATTAATCCTAACAGCAGCCAGGCAAAAAGCCTGAGTTACAAAGCATGCTCAAAGTGTCCTTTGTGTGTTAGGACCACTCACCCATATAAGCTGAGTCTGGCCATTGCAACGCTCAGGAAAGACTGGACACTATGGGAAGAGTTGTGTAAGCAAGAAGATGGAATCATTTCCATGGATAACCTTGGAAAAAGGACAGGAGGAGAGATGAACAGAGAAAATAAGGCTCTTTAACCCCCGAAAGGTCAGCCATTACAGCGGAAATGAAAGAAGGGGATGCTATGGGGGGCATGGCATGTATCTCACACAGCAGTCACGCATCCCTGCCTCTCTGCTGAGGTGTCACGTATTCTGCTGAGCTCTGGATATACTACAGACATCAGTAGATGTCTCAGCAGTGCCCAGGAAACACGTTCCCACACTAGCTCCTCTGATGAATCAAGGCAAGGGAGAACTCTCTGCTGTGTCCGTGGCAGTCAAAGTGGCAGCGCAAGGTGAGGGGCACATGTCTGCCTTTCTTCTTCCCATTCCCCTCAGCAGCTCAGCCCTCAGAAACCTGTAAACTTCCTCTCCTGTCAAGTGAGCTTTACCCCTCCACAAACAGCAGCACTCCTTATGGCTTTCTGCTGCCAGTCTCCATCTATGTCTTACTTCTCACTCAGTTTCTATATCTTTGTGACACCTCAAAGTGCTTAGCCCTGCTCCACACCCAACCCCAGCTAAGACCTGCGATACTGCTAGTCAGTCATAATTTAGATCTATAGAAAAAGCAAAACCAACTTAGAAACCTGCAAATAATCTTGTTCCTTGATGTGAGAAAGCTATCACACAACGAAGGAAAGCATGACAGCTGATTAGATGACTGGCATAAAGCTGTTAATTGAAATCAGCTCTTCTGTGGCAGGCAGTGCTTTAAGGGAATTCCTGCTCTGCTGGTTCCTGAACAATGCATGAGCTTCAGTTGGTATCTAACTGATACTAACCTGCCCTTCCTGGGCCTTGGTTTTCCATGCCTAAAATGGGGACAGTAACTCTTTCCTGCATCAGAGAATTGTTGAAAGAAAAGAGTGCATTTCACTTTGGATTCAAAACAAGTAGAATCGCAGCAGGTAGTAACCAGACTTATATTATAAGGGCTAATCATAGACGACTTACCAACAGATTTCCTTTCAGAAAAGCAGCAGAACAAATAGAGATTTGACAGATATGGTTTAACAAAAGAATATTTAATTCTCTCAGTTGACTGTTTTCCATTATAGGCTAAGCAGGTACAATTAAGAAAAATTCCAGTGACTAGTATGAAGAAAAAAAATCATTAGCTGAGAATCTGATGAGTCTTTCAGTACAGATTTTATATGGCTTTTATGGCCTACATGGAAGAAATGATAGCTCCCTATTATGTTGATTTTGAAATATATAAGTTGGTGCAAAGTTTGTTTATAACATTAATTGAGAGAGGTGATGAGGAATATTCCTATCTAAATACTTATTACCGAAATGCATCAACAAATCTCTGTCTTAAATGTGATGCAGTAGGTGGGTCACTAGCCTTTGCAATGGCTTCTGTGAACAAGCTCTGCAGGAGGTGTAATCTGCAGGGAAAATAGTAAAAATGTTCTCAGATGTTCAGTTTGTGGTTTATAGGGAAAGCATTGTGCTTGGTCCAAATTTACAGTCTGACATGGTCCCTTATACTGAGACTGGGAAGAGACACTGTTTGCATTTTGTGAGGATAGACAGGATAAAAAGGACAAAATGGTTTGGGAAGGTCTACTGTGTGGCTTCTAAGAAATGGTAAAAATGTGTGGAAGGCAGGAACACAGAAGGATCTTGGCTAATCTAAAGCAAACTTGTGCTGGGAGCATCTCAAAAACTGTCTCTGGGTGTAGGGGTTTTGGATCCAAGGCTGGAGAAGGGCTAGTCTCGGTTGTCCCTCCTGCAGTGGTAAGCAGAAGTCCAAAGCACAGTAGAGAGAGAACTGTTCTAGTGCAGGAGCAGGGAAGGAAGTAGGAAATGCCTGAAAACAAATGTCTTGGTGGGCTCTCAAATCTCATATTCATTTATGTTCATTTCATTCACACTGTTTTCACAAATTCAAAGACTGAATGTGGGAGGCTCATAGAGTGATCAGGGCTTTGCTTTTTTGTCCTTGTTTGCTTTCTCTTGATTATAAATGAGCAAGCCACTTCCATTATCTTTGAAATAAAAATTATTTCTGTCAAAACAAACAACAATGCTGCTTTTTATGCCACAGATGAGCTTTCCTCTCTGCATCAATACCAACTCAATAGGGATTAATGCTTTAAAACAAGAAACCCCTTGAAAATGTACCTGCAATAAATAGCAAAATACCATCCCATTGTTTTCAGCTAAAACACCATAATTGTTCTGGTTGCAACTTAAGAACATCTTTCCTTGGATGAAGATAATTAAATTTCACTAATTGTTATGAACACTGCTATGCTTTAGTGAGTTTCTGCTCAACAAAATAGCTGGGAACAAGTAAGAGAACACCTGAAGGAGAAGATAGTTAATTGTGGGTTTCAGGTACTGAAAAATGCCTCTCTCACTTGGAAACAAAACCTGAGCAAAATGTCTGGTAAACAGTATCAGTGGAGGAGGGCACGAAGCAAAGCAAAGGACTGGCTCAGTGGACTGGCTACTGCCAATTAAATGGTTTCATGCACTGTCTACCTCAGGTAATGAGGTCTGGCTAAACCTTTAGGCCCTGGGCACCCGTTAGAAAAGACAAGCATAGCTGGTAGGGAAAAAGAAAATTCCACTGGGACATCTTGGATTTAAACGGAATCAGATGGCATGCTGCCACATCAACGGTCTTTCATGGAATGCAAATAGGTCTGTCTAATGGAGAGAAAATGCACATCATTCATTTTAGACTATAATTAGGTTTTAATTTAATCAAATATTGGTACCAAAGCAGGCCTTGGAGAAAGATTCTGATATTAAAGCCTTCAAAGCTTCTTTGGAGAACACTAAATGGTTTGTGTGGTAGTAAATCAACTTGCAAAGTGGTGACTATACAGTGTGTGTTTCTTAGCTCTATCACAGTCTATTATAAAACTTAAAACAGGGAACAAGTGGAATGCAGTCCTTCTATGAAAGAAAACACTGAGTCATACTGTGAGTCACTCTATCTCAGGGAGACAAGTTTTTTGAACATTGGCTTTTAGAAGAGTAGTAAAAAGAACTACCAAGGACAGTGTGCAATTAAAGGTAAATTTAATCCGCATTTAGGGGCTAGAGTATATGGTATAGAATTATTAGTAAATAATGTTTAATTGCAAAGCAAGGGAAGCAAATTTGAAATTAATAATGGATCTATCATTTTTCATTATCATGGTCTTGTCTATGTGAGCAGATTTGCATAGACCTGTGTTCCACTCTGGCTGGATTTTGGAAAAGGAAGAGACACTTTCAGGCTGTGTTGGATAATCTCCAAAATTATTTTCATCCCTGGCAGTGTCCTGTCTTGTTCCTTAGGTAGTCCAACCCTGTCAAGCAGGCTATAGCTGAACACAATGCAGCTAGAACAGTTTCTGTGGAGAACAGTCATCACTTCCAGATCTCATTTCCATTTCTAGAGTGCAGCCTGGGTTTCCTGGCTAGAGTGTCTCCCATCTTTATTAGAAGTTGGTGTGTAAAGAACTCCATGTTTTCTGATAGCTTCTTGATAGTGAAAGCTGGGGATTTGGTTCTGAGCTCATGGAAATGAATAAGAAAACATTCTGTACTGGATTTTTCAGCATATATTAAGTGTAGAACACGGAGAAAATCAGTATATTCATTTCATGCCTAATTTTCAATTTAACATCTAAACTATAACTAGTATTATATAATCTGTATTATTTGATTTTGTAGTTAGGATTAAAAATGCACATATTCAGTTATGCATTTTAAATAATTCAAGCTCCCTTTAAATACCATAATTTTTTTTTATGGTGGACAGAAAAAGCTTTTTTTACATTGAGTTTAGGAAAGAAGAGAGGGCAAGAAAAATCCTGTATTCTCTGGAAACTGTGCAGAAAAGTATAATTCTCTGAGGAGGAGAATAGTGGATATTGTTTACCTTGACTTATGCAAAGCTTTTGATAGTTCCCCATAATATCCACACAGATAACCCATGAAATATGGACTAGAGAAAGGGACAGAGAGATGGGCTGAAAATGAACTGCTCTGCCTGGCTCAGAGCTGTGACCAGTGACCCAAAGTGCAGCTGGAGGCCGGTCACTGGTGGTGTTTGCATGGCTGAGGGCAGAGCTGGGGCCCACAGTGTTTAACATCTTCATAAATGACCTGTGTGGTGGGACAGCAGGCACCTTCTCCAGTGTGCAGATGATGCACAGCCGGAGTGGCTGATTTTTGTACTCCCTGTAATCTTTAAATAATTCTTAACTGTGGCAGGGTGTTTCAATACAGAAGAGGTGTTATTCATAAATAAATGCATAAAAACTGCAGCAAATGGGGACTACTGTGAAACTTCATCATTGTGTCTGGACCTCAGTTTAGGAACTGATTTTGTTCTTGCAGTGCCCACTTATTTCAAGGGAAGGCTTTAGCAGGTTAGGAAGACAGGCTAAAAGAATTTACAGCAGGGTGGATCTGTAAGTAAGACAAAACAAACTTCATCTATAAAAAGAATAAATTTATTTTTCATCACTGAAAAAGGCTTATTGACTGAATAGTCTATGTATGTTTGCAGCTCCTGCTTGTGCAAAATTGTGACTAAGCAGTTTGCCTGCAAGAGGTGTCAATTTACCCTCATCTGGAGTAATGTGCTTACTTAAATACCGTCTGAGTAATTAGGAGATTGCTCATTAGTTTGCCACTGTCCCCAGCAGAAATGTTACAGGCTCAGTTTGTCGGACACTGTTGGGAGTTGATTTCCTGCCCTGCATTGTTTTCTGCAAATTGTGGCTTATGGGGGCATGGGCTTTTACTGTAATCACAGCAAAAGTAAACATCTTAAATTAAGACAAACAAAGTTCGGTTGTTAGGAAGAGAACCAGTCAAGCAGGAAATGCCAAGCAAAACAACATTCTTTGGGCACCTGATATGAATATGATTCTCCAAGCAGCCTGTTGGGTCCTGCTGCCTGGGGTTTCCCTACACTTGCTCCACACACCAAGTGAAGGGTTACTGATCCTTGCAGAGGTGTAACAAATCTCATCTTGTATAGAGCACACATTTCAAACTTTATGCTTATTTTACGTGGATGTCACTCTCAGCATGCTCTGAAAGACAAGGCAGTCCTCAGGCTTGCCCACTGCACTTGGGCTCACTGGGAACTCCCAGCAACTATGATGTGAAATGGGAGTGTTCACATTTGAAAAAAATGTGGTGTGCCATTTCAAATGTGGCCTTCCAGTTTGTTCTGAAAAGTTTGTTCTACTATTGTCCACATTGAAGCATGTGGGATACAAAAAGGGTCTAGAACTTCTTACATTCATTCTTACACAATAAAAATTGTTATATGATTTTTTTTTAAATGCATGTTCCCACTGAAATCAATCATTGGAGAGGTGAGGCAGGGGTGTTGCTAATTTTTATGGAGTTATGAATTTGTATGTGCAGAATCAGGGCTATTGTTTCCATTAACAGTAGACCTGTGAGATTGCTACTGATGGGCAAAACACATTATTGAAAGAAGCATTAAAATCAGTTTCAATCTAGTTTATTGTACTTGCAAAATTTTAGTCTAATGCCATGTTGATTTCTGATGTGATTAAAATGACTTCCCCCTGCTGGTCATCATATTACTGATAGTGATCTCTCCATAAATGAGGTGAGAGGAGTACTAAGCAGAATGCCAATACAGAGCCCCCACTCAATAGAAGCATGATCTGTACAGTAACCCTGATGCTTCACCTAAAGATCATCACTGAGGCTACCTCAGAGCCTTCACTCTATAGGCATAGCCTTGAGGCTGCCAAAAATGCGATGTGAAGGCTCACTTGGGATCTGGCTGCATGAGGTTATCAACGTCTCAAAGTCCAACTTGGCCAGCCCATCTGGTGGCTGATGCTTACAGATGGGCAGGGATGAGGTTTGGCATCTTGTGCGCAATAGTTTTTATTTTTACGTATTTTTTGTTTCTGTAGGCTCCACTTCTTCAATGATTAGCTACCATGGGAACTGACTTCACAAAATCCCTGACCGGGGTGTAGCTGGGAGCACTCCTGTCCTTCCTTTTCCTCACCCATGCCTTCTCCTACCACCCTCACCTGACCAAATACAGATGCATTTATAGTGGAAGACCTTCAATTTCATGTTAAATTCCCAGCGCTTCACTAGAAATCTTTCTTGTTCTCCTTTCTTGTATTTTACATATATTTTAATTCCTGAAGTTTCAGATCAGCATATTTTTTTCTTTAATAAACACTTAAGTTTACAGCCTTTAATCTTTTTTTTATTTAAAACCACAAAGAAATGTACAACCTTTTATGAATTCAAATTAAAAATGAAGTGTGATGGAAATGATTTACAGTCACTGTAGCTTAACAGGGGAAATATACAACTCCTTTGCAGTACATCATATTCTGCTCCTTTAACTTATAAACAAGCTGTAATGCAACATATTAATCATATGAAGAAAATGTAGCTTCAGTTTGAAATATTTGTTGTAGCAGAACTTCACTCACCTGCAAATTATTTATTCTTAAAAAAGAAAAGAAAACCTGTGCAGCACACACTATTGAATCCACAAGAAAAATGAATATATTTAGAAAGATCCTGCAGTAAATTATATTTTTTACCTTTTTCCTTCAACCACTTTCATCTTTCCTGAGCTCAGCTTCCCATGCTCTTTCAGTCAGATGTTCTGTCCTGTGTGGAAGTTAAATGTGGCTGGACGAAAGAGAGAAGAATGCAGCTCAAACTTGTGTCACAGTTTTCTGTTAAAAGTGGAAGAAGATCCTGTTGCCCCACAGAGATAAAAATAAGGTCTGAAATATTAAAATATTTTTCAGTGGTCATAGAGGGGTTGCTGTATTCACAAATTGGTTCCTTCAACCAGGAAGACAGGCAAAAAGACTGGCAGGGTGAAAAACTGTGCTGAAGAAATATATCAGCAAATATAAGAAAGTTTACTGTGAGTATGTCTGATGTCTGACTGATAGTAGTAGAAAAGAGAGTTTATTTTTGGTGCAACTACACGTTTGCAAACACTTGCAAACACTGTGCAAAAGCAGCCTCTGCCTCTTTTAAGGATTTGAATCTTGCAAGCAAGTGTAGGAGACTTGCAGGCAGGAAGAATTTGAAGCCTGATTTGATTAAATTATGGGCTTATTCACAGGGAGGGGGAGATTCAGGTGGGTTACAGCCAACATTTCAGAGGGTGCTGTGGATCTCTGCTGTTGGCTTGGGCTGTGGTTTCCTTCTCTCTGCTTTCTGAATGAACCTGTCCGGCTCGAGACACCAGAGTGTCTTCACATTATGGTGGTGTTTCTCGTTAAGAGCAGAATTATTTTGAAATGAGATCATGGAGGAGAGAAAAACCATGATATAAATTTTGCCTTTTGCCTCCTTTCCAGACCTGAATGGGAGAGGTAGTTGGAAGACAATAAACAAAAAGGGGAGGAATGGGCAGTGAGAGGCCAGTGGCGAAACTCCCAGAGGGAATGGTGAGTCTTGTTCTCACAAGCCAAAAGGCCTGCAATAATGAACCACTAGGGATAAGTAAAAAGGAAAAACATGAGTTACAGGAAGCCAAATTCAGTGCCTTTGGGTATGTAAGATTGTGTTAGAATGTGTGCAGAATGTGTTCTTTTAACTCTTTCATTCTGCTCCATTGCAAGGGTGAAGTTGATCTCGTGTCCCCTTGCACAGGCAGTGCTCTATTGCCTTTACTGAAATCTTAGAAACTTGGCTGATTCTTTAGCATGCCTGCTGGAAGTGTGGCAGAAACCAGTTGCTATTGAAGATTTCCATCAGGCTTGGGTGTTATCTTTTCTGTGGGGACACCTCTGTCCACCGGGCTTTCTGCTCTGCCTAATTCTGATCGTCTTAAAGAAGACGGCAACTGATATCACGCAATTGAGTTGCTAAGAAATAGGTTTTTTTCACTTGACTGAATTTAATGCAGGCCTGCTATTTGTCCCCATCAAATTTGACCATTCCTTTCTCATACAAGCAATATGCCTGGGAGAGCAGAGGATTTGTGACTTGAGCCTTCACTGCCAGATGAAGATCCAGGGAAGTGGAGTGGCTTCCTCTGTTCCCTGTAGCTAGATTTATTCCCTTAGATCTCAGAGAAAAGTTAACATGTTAAAAGGAGTAGAGTACTGAGGAACTGAACTATACAACCATTGTCTGAGATTCATAAATAAAGCAAAAGTATCACTAGCTTGATTTCAGTGGAAGAGGCATTGCTTGGTCCAGTATGCTTTAGACAAAGGAGATGTGTCTGCTTTGGCACAGGGTGGTGTTGATGCTGCCATGCAGGTGTCTTTCCTATCTTGGTCAGGGGTAGCTCCCTGTCCCCACTCATTTGTGTGGGTGGTGACTGTGGAGAGGCTCCCTCCAGCAGCAGCAGCAGCTGTGTGTTGAGCTCTTCGGGGCCTCGCACGATTTGGCTTTGGTTTGCACCCTGCAATCCAACCCCACCCTGCTGCAGGACTCTGCCTTGAAAGCACGAGCTGAGTCTGAAGTAGCAGCTGGCTGGAGCCCAGCAGCTCCTGCCAAGTCTGAGAGGCTTCACTGCGAGGATGGGGAAGCAGAAAGAGAAAATGAAAGAGGAGGAGGAAGGGGAAGAGCATAAAAAGTCTGGGTACGTTTGCACAAGCCTAATTGAAGGATTCAGAGACCTGAAGTCTGAATGATTAATCTAAGAGATGGAATATGTAAAAACAAAAACAAAACCTGAACCACTGCTGCCACCAGAAAACCCGCATTCTCTCAGTGCTTTGGAGTGAGTAGTGTCTGGATCTGAACAGTTCATAATGTTTTTCCCTCTTCCCCTCTATTGTCTCCTATTGCATAACATCCTCCATTGAATCCATCAATACTGAAATTTTTTGATCCAGAGCAATTTTTTCAATATCTGGAGGAGTTTGCAAATTCACAGTGTTTTTTCCCGAGGAAAACAGAATGAAATTGTGAAATCCTCTACAAAAGCAACTTCCATCCTCCACATAAAAGGAGGATAAAAGGCCCAAGATATAAGTGATAACTTTGTTGTAGTGTAAGGCACAAAACTCTATTATTAAAACAGTTTATTTATTAGTAAGCTTTTGTAATGAATTAAGCACATCAGATGTGGGCAAAACTCTACTAAACAGGTACAAACTGAAATAATAATGAAGCTAGGCAAATGGCTTGACATTCAAATTACTGGCTAGACCAGCTTTTAGTATTGCTTTTGCTCAATCTCTAAATAGAACAAGGTAGGTTTGAACCTTTTCTTCACCTTTTCTCAAGGAAAGTTGGAGGTACCTATCAGAAATGGCTGATAAAATGAATACTGACTCAGTTCAAATTTCTTGTTGCTGAAATCACAGTTTTAGCAAAATGTGGCCTTTTAAGTAAAAATAAAAAAACTCATACAAAAACTTAATTTTGAACATTCTTCTCTTTCAGCCCTCCCATATCCTTTCTTTTACAGATGCACATGTACCTTACAGATGCCCACTGACACCAGCTCCCTTGGACCTGAGCAGTGTCCTTTGTGCCATCTCTGCTGATCAGTATTTACACCATGGCTTCACTTCAGGTCTGTGCTGTCACTGTTGTTAGGGTACAGAGGGGTTTTGTCAGCTCTTTGTGCTGCTGTCTCCTTTACAACACTAGTCTTAATAAAGAATATTGCTTGTTGACTTTGTCTAATTTGTTGGGGAGTGTTGGTGTGTTGTTAATTGGCAAACAAACCACCGCAAGTTAGCATATGTTTGTAGTTTTTTCTATTAGTGCTCTTACCACAATAGCAATTTAGATCCCTCCTAAAGACCTCCAGAAATGATGACAGAACAGCTCATAATTTTCTTTGGTGGTTCTAAAAGCTAATCATGTGCAGTTCTGTCTTATTTTTCATTTGCTGTATGATATTTTGGACTTTATTTTAACCTACCAATATTTATCTAAATTTCAAACCAGTCTTGAATATTGGTTGTTTTGTGGCTTTTTTTTTTTTTTTTTTTTTTTTTTTTTTTTTTAACAGGAGTGTGTGTGCTTTGTGACCATAGAGGCTCTGGAGAAACAGGTATTTCCCTCCTCTCCTTCCTCTACTTGAGCTGTTGAACTTCAGATCCTTCTCAGCATTTCAGTTTTGGATTGGTCCTATGCTGGCTGACTAAGCAAGTCAAAAGGTATTTATTGCTGCTCCCTGGCAATATTGTGTACAATAGGTACATGTTTGAAAAGCAGGGAGTAAAACTACCTCAGAGCACAAACTGTGGATGAGGCCAGATTCTGACTCATTTTCTAATGTTGAAAAGTCTTTACTCTTTGGACTTCAATAAGACTTCTTCCTTGAGTAAGCATTACTCATGGTGATTAAAGGCTCAATTTTCCTGCCCTGTGTTATGTAATTAAACTATGCAAATAATTCAGCTATCCAAGACAATGCAGATTGTGAATGGAATAGTCAATTGTACATTACACAACTTCGGTACCTTCAGAATACATAGCTTATTTGCTGAAGAAATAAATGGAACAATTTAAAATAATGAATACATTTAGGACTCTAGGACTCTGACAAATTCTTTGTGAACAGTAATGGACAATTGGTTATGAATAAATTATTTTCCCATTTCCAGGATGGCCCTTCATCCCTTCTTCAATCTTTGTAGCTCGTGGGCTTTGCATAAAGAGGTTATCAGCTATCTGCTGCAGAGTCCTTCCCACTCAGCAAATCAAAGCCTTGCTCTTCCCTGCTCCCTTTTCATAGACAGGTGATTCCAGCCTCTTCACTTCCCAGCAGCAGACATTACTTAAATACTTGTCCATAGCACCTTGCCATGTTTGAGCACTGTTTACACAATCCTGAGGGATCTCTTTCCCTCAGTCAGTGACAGTCACATGTGCCTGCTGGGCACTGGGTATCCTGTCCATTACTGGCTGCTCAGAGTCTTGCTAACCAGCCAGGACTAGAAGAGAAATATTAAATTTTACTGAATCAGTTCTTGTTTCTTTTAATATTGTCTGCAAGCAAATGATTGTCTGAAAGCAGCTCAGTAAACTGAATGATATAGGTTTTTGTGGTAATCTTATGTAGTTACTGGGGGTGAGAGATTGAAAGTATAATGGTACAAATACACTTTTTCTTTCAATACTGCTTTGAGAAAAGTTGTGTGGTCAGTGGACTTTTGAAATGACTCAGAAAGTGCAGGGAAGTTGATAGAAGGATTCATATTGACTTTACTGGGATTTGGATCAGACCTGCCAATGTGAATCAAGAATTTATGGGAGCTTGAGCAGCAGTGTGCAGGAATTTAGTGCAGATCCCTTCAGATTTCTGGGTTAATTAACTGGGCAGATCATTGTCTTGAGTAATGCTCAGAGCTGGACAGAATTAAGTTTCTCACACGTTTTCCTTGGCTGCCAGGCAGAGTTCCACCCTGATCTCAATTCCTTTTCCCATGGGCAGCACCGAGTTCCCCGAGGGCCAGGCAGCCCCACAGCCCTGCTGCCAGCTCCCTGCCACCCACTGCCAATGCAGGTTAAAAGTGTGGAAAGAGATGGTAAGGATTAGGGTGACAATTAGTTTTTACCATGGATTTAAATATTTTCTTTGAGCCATTAAGAAGATCAGGCATAAAGTACCCTTCTGGGGAGCAAAGACCTGCTTCTGGGAATACCTGTGAGTTAGAAAGAGTCCTGTGAGCAGCAGCTCGTGGCAGGGGGACACGTGAAGGTGTTTGGCAGTAGGAAATGTTTGGTAGCAGAAATGGGAGGTGCAGAGAGCCTGTGAAGGAGGTTTGTTCTCTGGAGGGCAGCAGCCTGATGCTGCTTTGCTGGCTGCAGAGATGTCCCTGGGCTGGGCCCACCTTGCTCCCTCAGGGGGCTGGGCACCCATGGCAGGGCTTGTTCTATTCATCTTTGTTTGCTGTGTAATTCTTGGGTTTGTCTTATGTTCATTAACTTCCCTGATCAAAAACTGCCACTGTTTTCCAGAAGAGTATGATCCAGCTCCCAAGGAGTGTGGAAAATCTGCAACAAACACAAAAAAGGCAGGACTTTAACCCAAACCAATATTGTCTTCCCTTCCCAGGAGAAGAAGGGGCTCATCTTACAGTGACATTAAGAATTCATTCCCCTAAATGAGATATGTCACCTTGCCATTTTAGCTTGATTCATTAAAATAGTGGCTCATTAGTTATTCCCTTGTGCAGTATAGAATTTGCACATTAAAGGCTATGCATTTCATGTGCTTACTACATTTGGGGATAAATCTCTAACCATCCTGTTTGCAAGGAAAAAGTGTGGGTTTTGAAAGAAAAAAAAGGTAGAAATTCTAGTAATTTGATCATTCTTTCCCCATAAGTCTTTTCTAATCTGTTCAGGCCCCTGATATTTCATTTTAGAAACTAAAGCTACTGTGACACTGGACCCACTGAAGCAGTACTGATCTCTTTCCAGATGTGTTTGATGTGTGTTCTCTTTTGTGCTTTGAAGTGTCGAGATTTTCCCATTGTTTCTTTAGACTTGCCATGAAAATTATCATCTCTGAGCTGAGAAAATACCTAAAATCCTGGACATAGAGGAACTCTGCTGGTGTCCAAGTGAGACCTCACCTCCTGCTGAGTGGGGATTTGTGATTACCTTGTGTCAGCCTGGTTGGAGAAAGGTGTCACCAGCCATATTCCACACACAAACCTATTCTCTAAATGGACAGATCCTTCCATTCTCCAATGTCAGATTTTCAAGTAAAAGCCCTGTGGTGTGAAATTGAGTGAAAAGGACTGGTTTTTCTATTACCTATGCTGTGGGAAAGCCCCTCAACTAGAGGAGAGTAGGAATGGGATGGGAAAAGTGTAGTGAGCCCTCTCTGCTGAACTGGAGAGGAAAGGACAGTGCTATGCAGCCTCCCTGCTCCCACCTGTCCTCCCCTCTGGGCACACACAGGTCCCCAGGGCCTTGGCAGAGTCACTGAAATACTGGAAGGGCCACAGCTCCCACAGTTCTGAGTGTTGGGTAGGTTCTTGAACCTTGCTAGGTGAAAATGGGGAGGGGGAACTTTCAACTAGGAATAGCCAAGAAGAAAAAGAATATGAAAATACTAAATTTCTTCAAAGAGCTGAATGGAACAGGCTGGAAAGTTATTTGATTCTTTTATGTAACATTTAGGCTTGTTTCAGACCCTGGTTGATGAACTGCTTCCATATTCCTGGAATCTGAGGGCAGAGCTGTTGTTCATTTAGCGGTAAATGCTAGGGCTGGACGGGAGGAATGTCATTCCTAACTAAAGCTGAAGTCTAATCCTTTGGTTTCACTGGTGACTCAGATTACAATAATTCAATACGGAGAGGGTTCATTCTCCCTCCTCCCTTTTCTTACTGCATTACAAATGGCCAGTAAAAGAAATCCAGCAAAATGCTGATCCTGCTTGAAATGCAATTAAATATATCCACATTCCATCTCCTGTCTTCTCTGTGATTTTCTTGGATGCAAGAGACTCAGCTCTTCTCTTCTTGCCTTTTCAGTCTGTCTCCAACAGCATCTTCTGTGCCTTTCAAGATGCTTGTACTGTAAGTTAGTTTTTCAAATTCCAATCAAGAAACTCTTTCCCATACAATAAAGTTCCATAAAAATATAGCTAATGTCAATAAAGCTAAAAAGATATGTCAGCAAAGACCCAAACAGCCAATTTATTACAGTTAAACATCCTGCCCAGACATTTTATTTACAATCAAAGCTTGTTATATAAGGCAATTCCTCTTCCCTTGATATCTTTTTTTATCTCACAGTTTACAAATTACTGTCTTTCTCTTTGTATCCCATATGAAATACTGAATTCACTTGTGCATGCTCTTTGAACACAGCCTTTCTGTTTCTTTTTAAAAGCATTATTGAATGATCACTTGAAAGTGTGAACAAAAAAAATTCTGTGAATTTGGCCTTTTTAACCAAAAGAAGCTGTATCACAATAAATTTAAGCAAATAAAAGACATTACTGATCACTGTCTCTTGTTAACAAAGTCTCCCAAACAACTTAGAAACATGGTTTACAGAAACATATTTTCCTCACTATCTTACATTTCACTATACCCTTTTCCCATTGTAAATATACATAGGAGGAAATGTGCATAACTCTTTCTATAGGTTTTCAGAATATGGCACCTTGGGGACAGAAGAAAACCACAGGCGATTCTGATAGAAAAAGAAAATAAGCCAAGCTTGTCAAATATTGAGATACAAACCCAGAAACACATATTTCCTATAAAATGGCTACTTTTGACTTGTTATACAGACAAATCAAGCCTCTTTCAGGCTCCCAAAGCAGCCTTTGTGTGACTTCCCAACTGTATGCTCCACGGCTTCTAAACTGGCCCTCAAATATTGTTATGGGAACACTAGGAAAGAGACCTCGTATTAAATTACTCTTTCAGTCAGTCATCTACATCTGCTTGGGTTTGTCAGGGAAAACCTGGGATGGGGGTGCAGCTTCTATCTCATTGAGTCTGCATCTGTGAGCGGGTTCCTGGACACTTTATTTGGCACAGGAGAACAGTAAAAGCTTCCCTTCTTTACCAGATCTGCTCCAGAGATACTAAATTCCTTCATGATAATGAGGTGTCCAGAATAGTAACAAGAGGCCGGGAGTGTGCTTTTGGTTTAGACTGTGCTGGAGTATCTGCTGACTGTGGGCAAATACACTCCAGTGTACCTGAGTGAACCTGAGCCCAGAGCGAGCAGTGAAACCTTATCAGGTGCCAGATCTCCTGGGGCAGGTGTAGGATTGCTGTGTGTCTGCCACAGCTGTGACAGGAGGTGCAGAGCAGACCGTACAACAAATAAGTAAAGCTATAGCCCATCATGGTATTGTAGTTGCAGCTTATAATACTTTTACCTGGGTTTGAATGCTGGCGGTGAGAAATAGTTCTGTCTCTGCCACATTTTGCATGCAAAATACTGAAAAAGCAACGCTCCTTTGCAGGTGCAGTTAATATGGGTACTGATGAGTACAAATAATTACCTGCCTGGCAAAGTGGATGGAGAAACACTTCCTATTCAAGTCTGTGAAAGGTGGAGAGTGGAACCATGGAAATTCCCTGGACTGTGTCATTTTAAGTTTTGCAGATGTTCTCCCCATGGCATTTTCCTCCCATCTCTGGTTTAGCCACAGCACAAAAGTATTTTGACCAACACTGCAGACTCAGGAAAGGTCATACATGTACCTTCTTGTGACATGTTTTTCTAACCTCTCTACCTGCTGTGGGTAGTCTGCAACCTCCTGTGCTGACAAGTCTGCGATGGCTGCGGCTGTGATTAATGGGATTTCATTAGCGTTTGTGCAACCAGCCCTGAGAACCCTCAGAGGTGCTCTGGCCTCCTCCTCTCACTGTGAACTTTGTAATGGCAATAAGTACAGGCAGATATGTTGGAGATTCTCTATCCAAAACGTTTCCCCCGGGCAACACCGGTGAGTAGTGATTTGTATCGGAAAAGGCAATGTATAATAATTATGGCTACAATGTCCTGACTAGAAGGAAGAGTAAAACATCCTGCTATTGCCATCATAGAATTCCACCTTTGACTAGAGATTGCTTCATGCATGACCATGTTTAGGGTTAGCTGAGACTCATCCTGGCTCTGAGCATGGATGCAAGGAAGACAGGGAGAAATACAGCGGCTTCACAGCAGGTATTTCTTCCTCAGTATGAGAAAATGGAGTGGTTTGTCTGCAAAGGAAATGGAAGGATTGAGTGCAGTTTTTAAGACAGATATACAATGCTGGGGATAGACACACATCTTCAATGTGCCCTTGTTCTGAGCTGACAGATGAGATTGGTCCAAAAGTCACCCAGTTGTGTTAGTTGTGCCCAAATGAGTTAACCTCTCACCATATTCCTTCCCTGGTTTCCTCCTGTGCATATTTTATATTATGTCGTGTGGCAGAGGTCTAGTCTTGGGCTTTCCTTGAAATAATTAGGGTCAAACTGCTATTGCTATATTTTCCTGGTGTCTCTCTAAGTGTAGAACAGCATTTCATTTAAAGAGATTATTACTCTAGAATGTATTTAACAACTGCAGTAGGCTGGAGGTGTATTGGAGAAGGATTAATTGGTGTCTGCTCTCTCCTTGTTACCTTCCACTGAGCATCCACAGTCTGACACAGCTCAAACTTTCTTATGCTCCAGTCTGTTGTTATCTGGACACCATGCTGCCAGCTCTTTTTGTTTAAATTATCTTAGTTTGAAATGACAGGCTTTTGTTTTAATTTTGCTCTATTATACTGTGGTAACATGATATGTGAGTATACCTAAATTTCTTGAGCCATGTTGCCTCACAGCAGGAGCTCTGGGAGGGCAAGGTGTGAATGACAGTGGGAGGCATGGAAGTCTGACTAACATGTGTTATTCATCTAAAACTGATAGAAATAAAAGAAGAGCTCCAGCAGACTGTCATGGGCTCCAGAGGACAATGTGCATTTCCATAGTTTGGTTGCTTTATGCAGATTAAGGACTAAAGGTAGCTAAGGTAAGATAAACTGCCATCACAGTTCTTGTATTACATAGCTTTGGGAGAGACAGGAAAAAGGCTTGCCTTTTATCTCACCTGTAGGGTGAGAAAACTGAAGAGAAGAGTCAAAAATTGTTCATAGCTGTGACAACAGTAATAAATACAGCAGTCAAATTGTCCACAGCTCAAGCATTCCTGCAGCTTCCCTGAGCAGAGAGTGCAAAATGCAGCTTTGTGCCTTCCCTGGGGAAGGGGAGAAAGAAGTTGGTTTAGAATGCATATTCCAAACTCATATGTGTCCTGGTTAGGGATAGTTACAAAGATCCAAATACCTGTTAGGTACAACAGTTGGTTCACAAGGTGCAGAGTTGGTGCCAGAGTACAGAGCCAGCAGGTAGGTTAGGGCTTGTCTCAGAGGGAAACACAAGGCATCTCTCACAAAATTATGTTCACAGATTCTAAAAGTTGTCAAAGAAGTTTTTCAAGCCCTTTACACTTTTCTAAGCAAGGTCCCCTTGAAATTATCTAATTTTAAAGTGGAGTTTATTACTGTTCAGCTTTTAAGCCTATTTTGGTATAATTCTAAACTAATACTGATAATTCTCTTGAAAAAATATTTTAGAAATCCATCTGAGCTTTGTCTGACCCTTTACATAAGCCATTTGCTTATGTTAAAAATGTTTTTTTCTCCAGGATTTCTGATGCCTTCAGAAAAAGGGATAGTTGCCATCATTGATCTTGAGGTTGAGTTATGAAATCCCTCTCACAACCTACTGAGTGTATCTTTAGCACCGGCTTATGTCAGGCCCTACTTAAAGACACCAACACATTTACCCAGGGTCATTGTTTCTTTGCTGAGCACATTCTTCTTGGTGTTATTGCTCTTTTTTTTTTAAATACCCTTGCACTGGGGGAACCAATACATTTTGTGTTACCACAGCCTGCTGCAGGCTGATATTCCTAAGCTGGGGATAGAGAAAATGAAATCAACAAAAAAGGGCAAGACAAATAATTGATTCCTCCAGTTTTCATCTACGGACTTAAAACATTAAATATCTTTGAATATTCTTTACGAAAGCTAATTGTTATTGTAAAAGTAAATTCTACCTTCATTGCCTTTTCTGACATAAGCCAATACTGCAAAGACATTCTGCTAAGGTGAGAAGGAAAGTTGAAGTCTCATAGACTCACTGCCCATATCCAAGTGCATCAGCAGTGACTGGTTCCTCCCTACCTGATTCATCCTACAGTCTTTGATGCTCTCCTCCACCTTTTATAGGGTAGGAAAGATCTTGTGACAGACACACAAGTAAAAACCTTGAACTAGAAGACTCAAAGACCTGATTTCTTTTTCTAGACTTAGCCCTTCAGCAATAGGTGTCTTCACTCAGAAGCACTGACACCTGAGCTTTCTGGTTGCCAGAAAGTAATTCACTGAAAAGTGCTATAGAGGTGCACTTGTGTTCTCTGGTGTTTCAGAATTAGGTTTAGTTGGACATTTCTCAACAATAATGAGAACAGCAGAAATATGTGGGGCTTAAGGGTTGGATGGGTGTCTTTTTTGATTAGAAAATGTATATTTCTTGACCAAAACTTTTGTTCAAATATTTTCATCAAAACTCTGCTTTCTTTTCTCCAGAAATAAATTTGTGAGTGTGCTCATACACAATTCGTCCTTAACCTCAAGTGAAATATTTGTCTTAGTTGTCAGGTACCTATATTCAGATCCTTCTACCAGACTCAAATCAGTGACTTCACAGCACCTCACACTGAATGGCTTATTTTCTTTTCTGGTTGAACTCTTCCATTATTTGATGAGAGTAAGAGAGAAAATTCACTATCATTTTCAGTCTGTCCTGATGTAAAAGGGAAGTTATCATTGCCATTTTGTCCCATTCTTATGAATATTTCAGGGGAATTGTTTTAAATTTTACCCCTGATGGTAAAATCTCTGATTTGTTTTTAATCCCAGAAGAGCTAATCTTCTTTAGGCTATACTGATTTATCTCATTATGCTTTTAGATGACTATTTCAAGAAAGTCTGGGTCTCATGCAGAATTATTAGCCAACAGTCTTTACGTGTCCGCTTGTTTTTCCAGATGACTCACTGTTTTACGTAGCAGAGTTCTGTGTTGCTCCTCCACTTCCTGCTGTAGAGCAAATACAGAGGAATTTTCTCACAGGCAGTTGTGTCATTTGGGTGGCTGAGACCTGCCATTAAAACTCAGACTGATTTGGAAAAGCTTGGCAGCCCTGCCCTGGAGAACCCTCATTTCATGTGAGATCAGTGGACACAGGGAACAGAGGCTGTGGTCACTCTGGTCAGTGCAGTGGGCTTTGACCTGAGGACTGGAATCATGACCCAACACACATGACATAGACTCAGATGTCCTGCATGAGGGGAACCCCACATCTTTAGATGAGTCACACAGGATGAGATCAGGAGCCAGGATGAAACTGACTGTTTAGGAGTTTTGCTAAAATGCAAAACTCCTAAACATTCCTCCAAAGAGTTTATCAATTTATTTTTTTAATATATTGCCTCCGTTGTGAGATTGTTGTATGATGATTTTACACTTAAGTTACAGATTGGTCTGATACTCAAAGTGTGGGGTGTGCAAATCAAAACCAGTGAGTTGGGAGCTTGCTAGCTGAAGGCATGTGTAATGCCCTGTTCATTCTTTGGTTGCAGATTTGAAGGGTTTAAACTGAGGTTCACCTTTTTGTGTGTTCATATGAAAAACAGAAAATAACCCAACCCCCCCCCCACCACCAAAAAAGACCAACCTGGCGTCAAAACTATGTAGCCATTAATGCAAGTGGAAATGAATGTGAAAAGTTGTTTTTGTTCACATTGACTGACATTCACTGCATCAACCTGCATTTTCACTTGACCCTGCAAGTACTTCTAAACAGAAGAATGTATGGAATAAAATCTATAGCCAAGATTAATAAATCACAATGCCAGGATCTTAAGGTCTTCAGTAACTGTAAATCAGTAGAAGTGCAGAAATCAACTGAGCTGTAATAATTTACACAAGCTAAGTGTCTGACCTTTAGTGTTCATTAGCATCATTAACATTTCTTAAATGGTGGCAACCAGAATTTGAGAACAGCACCAAAAGTAAGATAAAAAACACCCTCACACCTGCCCTAGGTGAAACACAAAATAATTTGACAGGTAATTAAAATTTTTGTAGAAATTATGACTAGGTAGTTTGTTCTCTGCAGAAAATTAGCATAAAATCTACTGATATCAAACAACAGCTTCCAACATATGCTAAAAGGTTTCCTTGTTAGGTGAAAAACCCAGGAATTTGGAATGGTTTCCAAAATTGTGTCATAAAAAAGTGTTATGGTACAGCTCTTTTTATTCTCCTTTCCTTTTGACTGTGTTCAAACACAAACAATTAGTGAGCCAGAAGAGCTTAATACCTGAGGAATTCTAATCTGCATATTCCCACTTGGAGTCAGGTACTGCTTTCTACATTTTATAAGAAACTTCAAAGCACTTGATGGTTTCCCTCCAGCCAAAAGTTTGGGGGGGCCAAATGCTATTTATTTATGTGTCTTCTTAAGCCAAGTCTCCAGGCTTGATATATGAACAGAGCCTTCCAAGCAAACCCATACAAACTTGTATAAATGCATGGCAGGCCGATACTGCTGTGGTTAAATTGGTGTTACTTTATTTTGGGGCTGTTCTGATTCAGGTTTCAGAAAGAGAGGAGATAATGAAAGCAGCACTCTGCTCAACAAGTTTATCGTGATGATGTTTAATTGTCAAATTCCAAAACAAACTGGAACATACTCTGAACCAATTGCACTTTCCCTTAAGCTGGCCCGTGTAGAAGAGGGTTTTTAGGAGTGGGCAAATAGCAGTGGCAGTTTTCTGAGTCACTGTGGAACAGCTGTTCAATAGCTTGCAAAGTGTTACCTGAATGAATTTTTAATTGAACCACTATTATTACAGGGCTTTTTTTTTTTCCATTTTTTTCTTCCCTCCCAGAAGCTTGCTTTTAAGAAAAACATTTTACAAAGCTTTGCATGTTAGTTATCTCTTGTACAGCTTCTGTCTGGCAGACAGAGCATCAGTAAATCAAACCTGCCCTCATTTGAAGCAGAGCATTGCTGTAGCTCTCAGTAGAACAGAGCTTCTTGGACTCTGGTTGGCTTGTTCAGGAGTGCCTTTGGCACATTTAAAGTAATAGCAATATGCAAAGCAAGCTGTCTTGTTGGGACAGATGACTTTGCCATGACTGGATGTCTTTAGCGCACAATTGTGTTTCCAAGGTGAACAATCACTGTCCTAAATCAAATATTTTCTTGTTATTCTGGAAATGATCCCAGTTTACCAGACTGCTAATGAAAATAACCACAGCTCATTTACTTAAAAACACACTTTCAAGTTATGGAAATGTGTCCACAGACCAGATACAGCTCTGTACAAAATTTGCAAAATATTAATCAATCCTTAGAGAGGAAAAGTAATTTTTTTGGACAGAAAATAGTGATGTTCTGATCAATTACCTTAGGGATTTTTTTTAATGAGTTCCTTGTTCTTACTTATTTCTTTGGGTTTGATGGTTTGGTATTTCTAAGTAGTGGAATATGTCATTTTATGTAGGTAGGATGATGGTGATGATTATGATAATAATAATTATAATTAATAATGTTTTCAGATGCATTTCCTTTTCATTCCATGTGAATGGATTTGATTTAGAGTGTGTAGGATTCCCATCCTGCCCATGACAATGCACCAGCTGATAAGAAATCCCCTTTAAATAACAGACTATGCAAGGAATGAACTGATATCTGATGTGATTAGTGGGGATGAATTTGAGCCCTAATGTATGACCATCACCTCTGCATTTCAGACTGAGGAAATATTTTGGAGCTAAAGGCTGCTTTTGTTTACCATTAAAGCAATAGAGGAAGATCTTAAGAGCTAGACTGAAGCTGTCACCTCTTTACTAGCTCTTGAATCAGCCCTAGGGTGTGAAATACACCTTCTAAACAGATGGTCTGAGATATTTTTCTGTGTTTCCTGCTTCAGTCTGTGAACCTGTTATTAAGAATGAAAGCAGTGACAAATCACAGCCACAAACAGAGAGGCAGTCTCAGAGGTGGCTCATCCTGGTGTGTAATAAAGCCATTGATGTGATGAGGATTCAGAAGAAATGCACAAGAATAGTTCCAGATTCTTCCTGTGCTCATGGCAGACTGAGGCGTGAGGAACTCAACTCACAGGACACTCATTTTTATGAAGCTTTCAGATTTGCTACTCTAAGTTCTGCTTGTTGTTAGGTGACCTTCTTACCAGTGTGGCTGGGTGGGCACAGGAGGGGACATGTCCCAGTAGTTGCACATGAACTGTGATATTCAGAGATAGTGAATGCCTTCTGCAATAGGTGATGATGGTGTGTGTGTAGCACCTGCAGCCTGCTTCCTGTGTTTCTGGTTGGTCCTGTTAAGCAATGAGTCCATATGTCAAAGGAGAGCTTGTACAAACTGGATCGGGCCCTGTCCTCCACGTCCTGGAATTGTAAAGTAGCTTACCTTGTGCAGCATTCTGAGCTGGCTCTGGAAAACCTCTTCAGCTTAGTTCAAATAGAAAAAAAACCCAGCTGGTTTAACTCTATCTCCTCAGAACTGATCCCTTCTAGTCCTTTTCTGTGACAGAGGTAGTTGTCCACTTGTCTCTTTGTGCGTCTTTTGTTCACTTAATTCTGCCTGACCTTTTCTCTGTTCCACTGTGTGTCAGACATGCTCTGCCCATGCTATAACACCTGTCTTTTTACCTAACACCTTCTCGCTGTGACAAATCTCAGTGCAGAGCACAGAGGAGCCTCGAGCTTGCTCTGGTTTAACTTTACTCCCCGTTCACTCTTTCGGTGGTTCAGTGGTTGGTATTTGTTTCTGGTACAAGGTGAAGAGTGGGCACAATCTCTTAATGTCTAATGTGGGGGAGGGGGTAAGTGCATAAATCAGCTCTCCCCTGTCACTTCTGCATTTCACTCTCTGCCCCAGGGATCCCAGATGTTCCAGAGACATCACATATGGCACTTTCTTGACATGTAGAATGTCAGCAGAGACTAAAACTAGAGATGATGACTGAGGTCCCTCTTTTATCAAAGAGTCACAAGGACAGCTCTTGTCACCTGTAGAATAGCAATTATTTTTTGCTGGACTCTGTCTGCTGACTCCTCTCAATTAATTAGTTGCTTCATTTGAATGGGAATGAATCCCAGATTGCAGACATTAATACCTCTAATACGTCTTCACTGCATGTTGCTTTAAATATCAGTACTGAGTTCATTCATTTTGATTTCATGAAAATCATTGCTCTACATCCAGAAACAAATAAGAGGGGCTAAACTGTATCAGCCTTGTGTTTTTTTGAATGATCAGAAGGAGAAGCAAAAACAAATGTAATGCTGATACCTTTGTGCATGGCACATAGGAAAGCCTTCCCATACTGCCTAGAGCTGGGGTTTGCCATGTGTTTTTAACCAGCATGTCTGCAGGTCAGATGTAGGTGCTCTCCCATATATTGAAATGTCATTTCATGACACCATTGTTTTCCCCCCTATTTTGATCCATGCTGTAATCCAGTACAGGGTGTGCCAAAGATTTAGTCAACAGTCCAAAACAAATAATAAGGCTATCTGGTCAGATTCTATCATCATCTGAGTCAGATTTGTGCAACTTGATTAAATCAGGGCATATAGAACACATTTAATACATGGCCTGGTAGAGGGAGAGGTACCAGGAGGTCACAATTAATTTCCAACAAATGAAAACATTCAGACCCATGAATAAAAGATAGACTTGATTAATGCAGAGATTTAGTTAGTCAATGCAATGCAATGTTACATAGCCTGCATCAAAAGAAATTCCTGGGAAGGAGTTTACCTTAAGTGGCACGTGAATCTCTCCCATGTCCCATTAATTATTTGTCTCTTTAGCACTGGTGGAATAGTGCATGAAGAACTTGCAATGTAAGGCACAGATCCTGCAAACCATAATGCAGTCTCAGCTTTGCTTGTGTGGCACATCACATATACAAACCCTGTAGGATCCAGATCTAAAATGACAATACTGAAATGAAGGAAAGAAGAAAACACATAATTAAGCTTTCTGAACTAATTCTAAAATATGGCAATAAAATGTTTAAATTTTTCTTTAGCTTGCACATTAACACTTGTGGTTTAACTCCTGCTTTGAGAATGTGATGTAAAAGTGCCAGAAAATGTTTCTCTATTGGATTTCTATTGCATCTCTCACACAATTGAATCAGAAGGTTGTTTAAATATAATATATGCCTTTTCATTGTGGAAAAACTGTTAGCAAAATTTATCTCCTTGAGACAGTGTCTCTCCATCTTGTACCCATCATTCTGTAAACCATTATTTTAACTCAAGCTTTCGTACTTATTCTGGATAATTCACTTAGTCTCTAAGGACATTTTCCCTCGACTCCTTTGTTGCTGGAAACAGATTTAGTACTGACAGGCAGAGTCCTGTGTAGGTGTGGGAAGAAAGACACACCTCATATAGATAAAAACCAGAAGCTTTTATAGATAAAGTTATGGGGTAGTAAGAGATCAACTTAGGGGAGGGTCTTTCTACTTGCTTTGGAAAAAATACAGAGAACCCCTCAATGGTTTAATGAAATTCATAATTCATCTGCAAAGGGATTTGCTTAGCACTTGCATCTAGGAACTGAATGCTTTCCACCCTAAATAACTGTGATGACCATCCGCTTTTATTTCAGGAAATTTCTTGGAAATGATTTCAGGAAAGTTTTTGGAAATGTTCACTTCAAACTATAACATTTTGAGAAGTTTTTCACTTCAGTCTCACCAAAAGAGAAATATTCTATGAGAACATATTGACTTTGATGGATTAGTGAGGAAAACTGCGTAAATAATTGGTTATAAATATATTTTCACTCTTTTTTCAATATTAAGGTGTCTTGACTGTCTGCTATATTGAAATATTTGTGTGAGTGTTGGCTTTTGTACTTACCTTACTGAAACTAAACATTAGAATTTTTACCATATGCAAAAATATTTTCATTCTGTATTGGACCGAAAGTGAACACCCAAATTTTGGAGTTTCAAGAAAAATGGAAATTCAGTTGTGCTGGAAACAGGAGGCTGGGCTTGGAAAGATAGATTTTGGAGCCATTCAATACTTGATGCTTGCGACCATTTGCTTATCAGGCTTTTGTGGCTTCCTCTGTAAATGCTTTCCGAATAAACACAATTACCATGTGCCTAATTTGCATATGCCATTACCTGGTGTAAGAGAACGACCTAATTCTTGGAGTTTCTTCATGTGGCATGGCCTATGTGGTAGGCTGAAGTAATCCCGTGGGCTTGCTTTAGGATTGCAGGATGAGTTTTATGCTTTGATTGGGAAAAAAGGTGGGTTGTTTTCTCCGCCATCAGTTTTTATGGGAATACAAGGCAATTTAATGGATTTTTTTCTGACAGACATGAGGGTAATGGTGAACAAAGTAAGGCACTGCCACCATAAAAGTTTTTTCCTCCTAATTGTTCTTTAACTACATGGAGCAAATTTAATTTTATGTTTCTTGTCTTTTAATTTATTCTGTAACCTTGAAACAAATATCAGCCAAAAAAGTGGACAACTGTACTACTGTTTTGTGTGTGGGTTTGCATCTTAGGGAGATTCTGTACTTTGTACATTTAAGGACACCTTGAAATGGCAAGAAAAGCCAATGTTCCTTTATTAAGCTCTTTGCTCCCCGACATTTGAGAGAGCGATTTCCAGTCACCATGTTGTTCTTCAGTTCATCCATCTGCAGCCTGCTCCTTCTGCTTCACATTGGTGATGAATTATACTCTGCTTCCTCCATCTAATCCTTTTCATTTATTTATATTTTATGAAGGAAACATAAAAGACTCCTCATAAAAATCCAACTGTTTTTGATAAACCTTGTCATGTGCAAATAATGGAGCCTTGTCAAGTACAAGCCTTGCTGGAAATTTATGCCTTCTAATAATAATAACAAGAGAGAATCAGGAACAAATAAGAAATATATTGAATTGGATTCAATGCATGTTTATGGTTTTAAATTGGTGGCAATAAAGTATTTTTTTATCCAGAAATGTTTTTACATGTTAGTTTAATTCAAATACCATGTTATGCTTGAACTCTGTAGCATTTAGCCTAGCAGAGCTATGAAAGGCATCTTGTACTAAAACATAGTAGAACAGCCAGTCTTCTCTTTCCAAGGTTTGGTGGTGGAGTGAGGAAAGGATCGACCTGGCTTATTAATACAAGAGGAAGCAGAATTTTGGGCAAAGAAGCAAACTGGTGATCAGCTGAGGCCTCTCTGAGGGTTAGCAAGAAATGGTAGGGACACAGAGGTTAAAGAAAAAATTCATATATTTTATTGGAATATTAATATTTTTCTTCAGCAGCAAACTTTTCTGGCCAGAGTCAGCTTGTCAGAAGCATTTGTTATTTTTGGCTGCTAAGGCTGTGGATATTTGGAAGGGCAGAAGGACACCTGGTCACATGCAGGTAAACGTAACATCTAAAAGAAGATACGATTGCCTCTTGTTATAATCTTCAGCTATCCCTTTGCTGTATGACATTTTATTTCCTATTAAAATTTTTACTTTGAGAATAAAACTGAACAGAATGTTAATTGTTTGCTGATGAGACCAATTAGCATTTTATAGCACTTTACAAATGTCAGGGAATGAAGGGGATTTCTCAGGAAGAAGACTTTGTGTTCAACTGGCAGAGTCTAATCCAAACAAATGTGTCCCTTTAATGAAGAGGTTTCTTAGTAACACAGCAAGTTCCCTGAATATATTGTCTGTGCATCTTCACAGAGCTGATATTTATGCTCCCATGAGTGTTACTCCTTACATGAAATACTTGTTTTACATCTTTTCAAGGGTGAGAATATCTGTAATTCCCTTTCAGTTTACTCAACCAATCTGTCGTGTTGAACTACTGCTAGAAATAATATTAGAAAATGAAGAAACAAAGACAAAAAATTGTTTTTCAATTTAGAAAACTAATCATCTCATGCAAGGCCTGTGTTCCAAGTTGTGTTTCACAAATATTGAAGGTTTCTATGGGAAAGAGATGAAAAGAAAATTTACTTTCAGGGGATATTAATGTTTTAGTTTAATTTAATTTTGGTATAGAACAAAGGCCCTTTCTGCCCATTCTCCCACCTCCTTATTCAAACCTTTCTTGGCAAGCTCAGCCCTTAGGTTTTGACTTTGCATGATAACACAACCACTGCCGAACTGGGCAGTTGCCAATCAGCCAAAGAAATAAGTTAATGAGAAGTCAGACAGAATTGAGGGAACTTGTTCTTTCACACTTCATCAGTTATGGTCCCTAGAAAACAGTGGGACTGTAACAATATTTGACAAAGATATTCTGCCCTGGTCTGTGTGATATCAGTTGTAATGCATTTTAAGGCACCAGATGAGCCAATCGATTTTACAGTGTTGTCACAAAATCATGACCTTTATAAGAAAAATACCCCAAAAGGTCACAATTTAAGCTTCCTAGCGTCCTTTACCAAGGAAAGTTCAAGCTTTACAGGTATCAGCCTTTATAGTGAGGTTAGTGACAACCTTCCACAAACATGTAGTTTATGCTAGATCTGGCATTTTTCTTTTTTTAAAGATTCAGCACAGATATCTACATTATACTGTTGCCAAGTCTCCCTCTACAGCATGTATACAACTTTTAAATTACCTTCAGAGCTGATGACACCCTCCCCATTACATTTCCCACCATGAATCCCTGAAACAGCACACACTGATTGTTAAATAGAGCTTGCTGCACGTGGGTGTTTCACAGTAGTATCTTTTTCATACTGCTCGGAACAGATTTAGGTTTCTCCTTGTCTGAATTACACCAACGTAACTGAAATTGGAATAGAGGGCTGGCAGAGTTTTCTGAAGAATTTTACTCCAGGTGCTTGCAGTGTGACCCTTAAAGTCCAAAAGCGAATTGCCAATTGGGTGTTTGACAAGCGTCGTTTATCACTTGTGCATGATGGTACATGAGACATTACTTAAGAAAAAAGAATTGTAAATCTGAATGACCTGTGGAACTTGGTCAATGTATACAAGCTGTAGATTTCTTGCTGCAGAAGGAAATTAATCAAAACCAATAATTTGGACATGATCTTTTGTATCTTGACAGATTATATATTCACATTCTTGAGCCTGGTGGGTTTTTTGGTGGATTGGGAGGAAGCAAACAAGGCTGCTGGATTTATTTCCGCTTTTACTTATATAATAATTTTTGAAGGATTACTATCTAGGATGTTATTGCTAAGTCTAATGATGCTTGGATTCACCAGCCCTTTCCCAGTGTCTAATGAACAGAATGTGTGACATCCTGCATGAATGATATGACTAAACCTAAAAATTTTTGATTCAAAAACTTATAGGTTTTCTTTTCCCTATCACTAATTATGAAATCAAGAATATACATATATATTCTGCAGTCTGTGGCCTAGAAATTCTTTATTGTGTAGTTCTGAAATCTGATAGTAGTTTTTTCCCGCACACATAGAGGACACTTGAAAAGAGTTGTATCAAGCAGCAAGAAAGAGCAGCTGCATTTATTTTTAATGATTTAATGTGGAACATCCTAACAACTCAGTAGCATGATATAGTCTGTATGTAGTAATGCTACTTATGAATCACAAGAGCCTGTAAAAGTGTAATAATTAAAATTCCATAGGAAGAAGACAGTTAAATGTGTTAATTCTGAATCTGTGGGAACCTCATATGCTTTACTGAAATAGCTATTTTGAAACACTTTCCTCACCCACCCCAGCCCTCACTGCCTGTCATGGGTTTTGCAATGTTTGGTTAGCAAAGACTGGCTTTGTCCATGTCCCCCCAGCCAGCCCAGCGTGGGCAGCACTGCCCTGGGCACTGGGCTTTGGAGCTCTCACCTCTGTTCGGGTGTTTGTGATCAACAACTGCAAGGCAAATGCGGACTCTGCAAACCAAAGGAAAGACCAGATGTTTTAAATAATCCCTTAAATGCTAAAGTTTATTCTTATGATGTATACAGATTCAGGACATTAAATATGTTGATAATCTCATTCCAAAAACTCCCTTTGCTCATCTGTAGGGATTTGACCAGTATGTCACATGCCAAGTTTGGAAGACATATATCTTGCCTTTTTATACAGCTGCAAATAAGACATGCTGCATTACAGTCCTCAAAATTAAGTCTGAATAAGGTCTCTCAGCCTTAGCCCTACTTTTCTTTTCCTCCTGCAATATGTAGCTGTAATAACTCATGGGGTTTATTCAGTCAGCATTTTAAATACTGTGTGTGTCCCCTTCCATCATTCATAACATGAGATGATGAAAAGCCCTGCAACTAATTTTATGCAACACAATGAAATTAAAAGCTTTTGGTATTACTGTGCTGCAGGTATAAATCTAACTAAATGTGGTGTTGGAGAGAGATGGACTATATAGGTAAGTGTTGGAATAATTTAAGGTTATTTGGCATTTTCTGTGGATGTCTCTTCTCATTTCTTCACAAATACCATAAGTAATTGTGTGGTTAATAAAATCTTAAAGTGTCTGAGCTTGCAGTTTTCTACTGCCTTTATTCATTTGCTAAGAAAAAGTAAAGCTAATGGAAAACAATCCATTTCAGTGAAAATGTAGATTTGCTTACCCATCATAGCAAAATATTCATTTGTGTAATATTTTAGTGTCACATTAATTTATGTTAGGTACAGTGTTTCAACATACACACTGATAAATTTCAGAGAGCCAGACAAATTATTAGATTTATATTCTTATATTTCACTTTTATCCATCAAATTCTACATGACTTTTGTAATCTGGATAATATCAAAAATGTCACTTGAGGTCTGAAGATCTGCTTTGTGCTTGTATAGAAACATTTACACGAGTTAGGACATATAAGTAGCTTTTCCCACCTCCCTTATGCATTATCATTTATGTACTCCATTGTTTACTTCTCCCAAACACATACCCTGCCCCTTAACAGCCTTGTTATTTCTACTGTTCATAATAAGAGAAATTATGTTCTCTCTGTTTTTTCTCATTGCACTTCAAATGAATCTTCACTCATTTTTATAGAATGGGATTTCCTCCCCTGAGTCTATTTTTGCATGCATCTTTTGTTCAGCTTATGCTATATGAGGTTTTTCTGCCACCAAGCAGCATCTGGAAGGTATGAAGAAGACTTTTTCATGAAGAGGCTAAGGGCCTTTTCATGCTTAGTGTTTTGCAACAGAGGACAATGTCGAGTTTCTCTTCTTGTTGTCTCATTACATTACTGCTTTCATCTTGGAACTGCAGTTACTTAAAATTGTGTGCTCCTAATCTACTCAAGTTGCCCTGAACTTTATTGCTCTCACTTTGTACTTACAACTATTTTCCCACCCCTTAACCAGCATTTAGTGTTATCATCAGCTAAACTGGCATCGTGTTTCTTCAAGGTTGTTTAGCATTAAAAGGAAATATTTTCCTCAATTAGCTGTGTGATTTTCCCTTCACAGGCTGCCCCCCTTCTTCCTCCACCTTGTCTGCTCTTATTAAAAGCTAGTCTGAGATATGGAGCATCAACTCATCTCCCAGCACCTGCTTTGGTGTTTTCTGCCCGTATGGGAAATCCAGGCACTGAGGTGCTCACAGGGCTCCTGGGCCAGCATCAAGGGCCCTGTGGAGGAGTAATGTGCGTGCTCTGCACACAGCAACAGCTCAGGAGCCATCTACAGCAGCCCCGAAATCCCAGCCTGTGCCAGCGAGAAAATACTCTCTGTCTTCTCTACCCATTTATATATAGAGCTCCCTAAACTCAGCTGGGAACACAGTTCTGTTTCTTTTATATGTCCAAGATGATATTTTCTCTTTGCTTTGGATGTTAAAAAGTTTGGAATCAAGGTGGATAGTTCTGGCCGAGCCTGGGCTCCAGTGGACAGGTGGAGTGCAGTCTTTCCTCCACACTTCTGCACGTGCAGGATTTTGTTATGCTGCTGTCAGTATTGCAGGGGTTGGCCCTGCAGCCCTTTGTGCAGCAAGCAGACTTTTTTTAACACTTGTTTATCTTCCAGCATCTTCCTTTTCCCCTCTGTTGCTCTATCTCATTCAATTTCACCCAACATTTCCCCCTTTTATTATTGCTGGCGAGTAATTAATGTAGTTATGCATCTTTGCAATGATGAAACTTTCTGAGTATTCGCTTCTCTGCAACAGAAAACTTTAAAAACTTTCCTGATATAAAATGCTCAGTCAAATGCATGGTTATCTCTCTTGAGCTGTGGTAACAAAAAAGAACATTTATTTGGGCAGAGAGTGCAGAGAATTTTCTTTTTAGTTTATTGGTTATTTCAGGTCATAATTTATGCAAAACATAAGAAATCTAATTTTACTGAGATAATGTATTTTAATTACAATTATCATTTTAAGTTAGTGTTCTGAAAAGTGCTGTATTTCAAGATGCAGAACCATTGACTGAGTTCTACTGGAAAAGCAGAGTAAAGCTGCTTTATGGAAAGTTGTAGGAAATTCTTCATCCTAGTCTTCACCTTTCTTTTCTGTTTCTGATTTTATTTTTATGTGTATGACATATATTTCTTTTAGGCATTATTCAGTTAAGAAAGAAAACTTGCAAAATGTTGCTAGCAATTGTCTTCCTTCTAAGTATTTTGAGAGGTTGGTTGTCCAATCAGCTTCTGGAAAGACTCTCTAGACAGCATCCCATTTGTTAGTCAACTCTGGTACTCTGAACTGAAAAATCAAGGCAGCCCTTAGTATCTCATCACTACCAGACCAAGGACTTTATGGAATAAAACCAGGACGACTGAACTGCATTAATTTTCTGTATTAATGAGCTCTCTTAAACTGTTAAGTTTTCTTTTATATGCCTTATTCTACTTATTTTCAGAAAAGGAGCAACAGAGTTTTCACACTAGTACTGGTATCTTAGTTCTAAAGTGACTTGTTGAAGGTGAATTTTGACGGATCTCAAAAGAGTGATATCAGTGATTAGTTTGGGGGAACAGGCTACATCTGGTATTTTCTGAAAAATCAGAGTCTGAAATGAACCCAATGTGTCAGATCAGGCAATTGAGGATTATGTAAAATGTTGTTCAAGCTAATATAATTTCACGGTTTGCTGTGTTCCTCACGATTGTGTTTTTCATACCACAAGCCATTGTAAGACTGCCAGTAGTATATGTTGTCTAGAGTGGATGAACAACTTTATTCCTAAAGCATAGTTAGGATCAGGCAAAGCTACCTGGCAGTATATTATTTCCTTGTGCTTTTGCAGGAAAGAGACGGGATTCATGACTAAGGTCAGGAGAAAGAAAATAGGAGTGTGTCAGACTTATTTGGGACCTACTGGGAAGCAATAAATGAATCCAGAGCAGTGCTCTGCCTGTTGGCTCCCTTATGGGGAAGCTGAACTTTGAGTACATAAAGTGACTTGTGTGTGATATAGTAGGTACAGCGTTATCTTTTACCTTCACAGTCATGAGTTTGCCTCTGAGTGCCAGTGATGTTATTTTAGGGCCCTGGCCCAGCCAAAAGCAAGAATGACTTTATCAGCACATCAGCACTGCAGGAACTGCCTGACTGCCAGTGTTTCTGATGCTGAGTCTGATGGTGAATAACAACATTGTTCAGTAAGAGCTGTTTCCTTGAGGCTTAGTTACAGAAGTGTTTGGAACATGGTGGTTCCTCTATTAGCATTTTTGGAGTGAATACTCTTCATTGTATCTTATGCAATTTATCATTGGAGTCGACTTTTCCTTCTGCAATTCACTGTAGAATGAGCCAGAAGGAGAATCAAGCATGTAAAGATTTAAACAAATATATGTAAAAATACTTACCTGCATAAATCCTGCCATCCCATTCATTGTTGATAAATTCTGAATACAGCAGGACAAAGTATGACCCCTTTTATCTTTGAATATATTTCAGGAATCAGTTTGAGGACACTTTGCAGAATTTTCATTTTATTTAGCCTGCTACTTTACTTCCTTCATCTGGATAATGGGCTGCCTGAGGAGGGGCTGTGTCTTCTCTCTGTTGAGAAACTTCCTCTGTTCAGGGTAGAAAGATCCTTGTCCAAGGCTTAACCAATAGAAGATTTTTAAGTGACCTTAATAATTGTGCCAGTGCATCCGAGAAAGCAGAACTACCAAAAAGTCTGTCCTTTTTTGCATCAAGACAAAACAATAAAAGTTATAAGTTAAATATTTGATGGTATAAAACCATGACTTCAGACTTTTGTAGTCAAAAGTGCAAGGACTTAGACTTGCCATAAAGAAAGTTAGTCTGATATTTGGTGCTTACATATCTTTTTCTAGGTCCCAAGTCCCCCAGGATCCCATTGCTCCAAGTGGAGTCAGGCCTGTGTCAGGAGTGCCCTGACTGTTTTTTCAGGTTTGTGTCAGACTATAAAAAAGATCCAAGCTCTGGCTATGCCCTTTGGTTCTCTGGTAGGCAGAGTGTGTATCCCTGGGACCGGAAAAGGTCTGAAGTGTGTGCTCTGCAAGGTAAGAACATCACCAACACGTGATGCATGTGTTTTAGTTCATGAATTACATTTTGATTGAAATATGTAATATGAAATTTATATTTCAATAATTATATAGGTTTTTTTCCAATAGGTGAATAATGAGGACATGTGGGAACTTTGTGGTTTTACAAAATACTAAATGGATAACAAAATACTGAAACAACCCTGAACCCTAAACTTGTCAGTCAATGGAATTCATGCATGAAGATTGGGATCACAGACTGATATTTCAATCTCTACCACTGATTGCTTTAATACTCATGCACTATATAAATTGAAGTGTTTGTGGGTGGTCCTGGGCTGTTTCATGTGAAGATGATGAGAATAAAGTATAACTAAAGCAAATCACTGATATTGCTCCTAACATGCCAGGCTAGTCAGTGAGGCTGTTGTTGAACTTTAAAACAGAGACCAGTTCCAAGTCTAAGATCACATTTTTTTTCTGATGTTCCTGGAGTCTCTTGAACTTAGAGCAGGATCAGAATTCCTTGTTCATAGTCCAGTTCATGTTAGTTTCAGCAACGTCTGTTTTTCTGATCAGACCTTGAGCTAACTGAATAATTCAATATGATAAACCTGTTCATGATGCTTGTTTCCCTGCTGGGTGAATGAAGTCTATGGGACTAGGAAGGATACCTTTTTTAACTAAAGGATATTATTGAAACCTGTGAGGTACATTCAAGAACAAAGCTGACACTTTTTTTCCATAATAAAACTGGCTTTGCTTCAGAAGCAATGGCTATTTTTGAATGACTAAAGCTTACAGCTTGCTAAAAAACCTCTTTCTTAATAGCGAATCTGAATGATTCTTGTTTTAGTCTAGTCCATAAAACATTGTACAAATAAAAATTCAGCAGCTTGCCAATGTGCTATGCCTTACCTACACAGTGCCTATGATTTTGTTTATATATATTTCTGTAGTATTCATTCAGCTGAGGAAAATCCTCTATCCTCATGTTTTTTACAGAGCTCTGGTGTGTTCTAACTCCTGTTGCACAGATTTCTGGTTTAGCTTAAAGGTTCTTCTTAAAAGAACAAGCATTTCTTTGGCAAACTGGGACACAAGTAAAAGAATTCTTGAAGGTAGAAGTAGGACTTTGGGTCTTCCCAGTGATTAGCTGGGGATCAAAAGCACACAAAGCACCATAAAACCCAATCCATTACTTTAGAAGATTATGATGCTCTCTCACGGGGTGGTGCATGAAGCCCTTATGATTCATTTCTATATTAACAAGGAAAACGGGCCTTCATTTAGTTTAGTGGAATTAAGCAAAATGGCATCAAAGACAACACTGAGCAAGATGAGCCAACTGCTATCAACAAGTGCTCGGGGAATATAAACAATATTTTACAACAAGGGACAATTAATTATGAATTAATTAGAAACCACACATGTAGTTGAATGTACATATATATGTCACACAATAATTCTGAGAATATTCATTGAAATTCCCCTTTAAATTACCTGAATTTTGTACCAAGAGACATGTAAGAACTTTGAGACTACATCTCTCAAAGTGTAGGATTTTCAGGCGAACATTATTCTAACTCCCCTAAAAGAAACATTTCACATCTCTTGCTGCTCACTGAATAAAAAATTTGCTCGTTTTGGAAAGCGTTTATGAAAGAGTTTTGTAAGCATACAGGTAACATACATTGTACACAAGGACTGTCTTTATCTCAGACCTTAAAAAATGGTGTATGTTAATTCTGCAGTAATTTATTTCATCCAAGGTTGGCTACATCTTTAAAGTTTAATTTTCCTCTTTCAAGTCAGCTTTGGAGAAACGTGTAACTGCAGTTGCTTCGATATTTCACTGAGCATCAGATTGAAAAGAGAAGGAACACAGATCTAAGAACATTAATGTTTGACACTTCCAATAGATGTGTATAAAATCTAAAGAATATACAGCAAAAGACCACTATCATGCTAAAGTAGGAACATAAAAATATACAAGTCTATCTGAGTCGTGTTGATAACTGAGCTGGAGGAATGTGCATTATGTCCTGAGCTCTGATAGCTTTAACTAGACAGGAAAACGCAAGCACCTTTTCTCTGATAACAGTTGGTGCAATGATAGTCTTTACCGACCTTATCTGAAGAATAATAAATGCTTCAGCTCCTCAGTTTGTCCTTATTGTGTTTCTTGGTTGATTTTTTATTTCCTTTGCCTTTTTAGTGTCAGATTCCTCAGATAATCACGAAAAAAAAATCCAACCTTTCGACCTACACTGAAGGAATGACCGAGAAAACTGGCAGCAAGACACCTTCTAAGTGCTCTGTGGATTAAGAATGGCCAGATATTTTATAAGGCCCTCTGAAGTGGTGACTGTGTTAACACGAGTGTCAAAGGGATGCAGAGCAATTACCCCTGCCAAGGTAAGACCCTTCTGTGCAAAAGATGCCAAAGAAACTGATCTGTACAAACCCCAGGGCTATAAGTCTGGACAGGTGAATACTCTTCCCTAATACCCCTCCTCCAGCACACAGCCCAGGTGCTTCCCAGCCTGAACACACTATTTTGTGCAGTTGCAAGCAGCAGGAGTGTTATACAGGAAACAAGCTTTCTAGAAATCCCAAGATAACCTGGGAAACATAATGAACTAAATAAATGTGAGTGGTTGTCCTACATTTAGCACCTTCAAGTTGGCTGGACTGTTCAATTATTGATCAGGAAGAAAATCTCACAAAAGACATCCAAAAGACCAAAGCCTTTTGCTTTCTGTAGTCTTAACGTGTTGAGGCTTTTAGGTCAAATTCCAAAGGACACTGTGACAATCATGCTGTCTTCAAGAAAGCCAAACACTTACCAGTAATCTCACTACCTTTACTGCATCTAAAACTGCATAGGGACTGGATATTCTCCACAGTATGTACTTTTAATTTTTATTTTTTAAAAAATTTATCTTCTCCAGAAAATAAACAAAAATACTTTCATGTAATTTTAAAAATGTTACTTATTATTTAACACCATCCTTTGAATCAATTGCATAAAAGACCACAACAAATAGGCATAAAACAAATACAGATATTAAAACACATCATGGGCTCTTCCTGTGTTAGCCTAATTCAGTTTCTTTGTTTACAAAATAAACATCAATATAAATATTTAATACAGTCGCTGCAGTAAGAAAAAGGACAAACTATTATTATTGTGAGAATGCTGAGCACAGTGGAAACTATCTTTTAAATTACAACTTTCTCTTAGCTTGAGCTGGAGCCTTTTTTCATAAAGGAAAAAGTCATAGTACATTAATGGCAAATATCCATCAGGAAATAAGTCTAAAAGCAACTCAGGAAGTATATTGCTCTGAGAAAGATGGCTTTGCATTTGTGCTATGTTTATAATAAGCTCAATTCCAATATCTTGAAAATAACAGTAAATATTTAACACAAGGAATATTTCATAAGATTGCAATAAATGTTTAATACAATGTAACTTTGCAGTACTTCAAAAACGTATTGCTACAAATATTTATCTAGAAATTTAATTAAATACATGTATAATCCATGAAATAAACTACATCAGCTTTGATTCAGCAAGCTGCTCTGCAGAAATGCAGAGGTATGTCCCCATGCAGCTGCTCTCTGCCAGAGCCTGAGACTGTGTGTTTGAACTCCCAACTCTTGCCCTGATTGCAGATTCATCAGTGTCAGGACTATCCCTCTTTTCTAACTACTCCTACACAAATTCACTGACTAACAAAATCAGTGTCTGACTGACCCAGTGTTGTACAGACTCGGGACTGTAACCTTTGCCTGGTATTCCTCAGAGTTAGATGATCCCTTCTCCTCGCACAGCCAGCCACAATGGAATCATAATTGCATTAGCCTCAGGAGATGTCCTCCTTCTGGATTGCTTCCAGGATCCTGAATATCCTGCCTTCCTTTCCAAGGCTTCACTCCTTGTGAAAGAAAATACACATCCTTTCATGTGCTGGCACAGGGGTACATTTGATTTAGTTCCTGTAGCGGAAAGAACAGAGGGTACATTGAATCCAGGGAAGGGCAGCTACAGACACTGGTAGGCCAATGTGGGGAGGAGTTTCTGGCTCAAAATCACTCTGTGGCTTTGCTTGGAACATGTGGCAAGAGCATGTAGCTCCTTGTGGTGTTCAGTAATATAAAATGTCTGACTGGGCTGCGCACCTCTTCAGTACATCCTTGCACCCAAATGTCACCTGAGCTCGCCTATTTTCACCAGACTAAGTCCCTAGAAGTAATCAATCAGCCTTATATTTACTCGTTTTGTCTGAAATGCCATTGTCTTTAAGAACACAGGCAGGGATTATTTTTGCACAATTACATTTCTTGTGGCCTAAAACGCTTATAAAACCTTCTGGAATACTTTCTAGTAGTGCAGTGTTGCTGCAGGTCTGGAGTGAGATGCTGGTAGGACACCACTGCAGCTTTCATTAAAAGGAGTTATTGGCCAGTTAAACCACTCCCTACCAGAGCATCAGGACAATAAGAACACAATTCTGGTAATTCTTGATTTAATGCTGTAGTAGAGTTGTATTTCTGGCAATAGCATGTGAACAAAGCAATGAACATTTCCTTCTTTTTGTAAGTCATAGTGCAGTTGTCTGTGATCTCTTTGACCTATATTGGAATGATTTCCAGTGTAAAAAAATTGGCTGTCTGGGAGAGGGGAAGTGAGGAAAAATAATGCAGGGAAGAAATTATCTGCAGCTTGAGTCTATTTGCTACTTTCTCTTTTGGAATCCATAACTTCATTTCCTGATTCTGTTTTTGTGGAACTGGTTATAAAAACAAGTAAAGAAGCAAAATACTGATGTTTTATGTTTTCATAAACTATAACTAAACCCATTTTCTTTAAGTCCCCTTTCTCTTATATTAGTATTTGCAAAACCTTATTACTCCTTTTGCTCTTAATGCTGAAAACATACTATGATTGAACTGCTAAAAATATAGAACTTCATTTGACACATCTTGTAGTACTGTGACCTTATAATTTTTTTCTGCTGAAGTGCTGCTAGTCAGAGTAGAAATAGGCCCTGAGATGAAATAGAATTGACTGATTTCATTGGGATTTGGATAAACCTTCAGAACTGCACAGATAGAAAGTGAGCATGGTATGAGAAAAAGAATGGAGCTATTTCAAGGAAGAGCATCTGCGTGTTTTGTGGTTACTTAGTAGTGGTGACCCTTGCTTTCTTTTTCTTTAGCTAAACATATCTGAGCACATTAGGAGTGTGGTACTAGAGCCAAGTGTGGAGTTCTGGCATTTGACCTACTATCCATGTGGTCTGAAAATAAACTTAAGCACAAAATCAAGGAATAGTTTTCAATCTTTTGGGCTTTACATGACAAAATTACATTATGTTCCTACTGAAATAAATTGAATTTGTGGAGCTGATTTTGGCAGGACAACCTCAGACGCTGGGGATTTGCATGGTCTCCGGACAGAACATGACCTGCCCCAGCAATTTCTTGCATGAAGAGCCTCCCTCTATTACTCAGGCTCCTGCTTGCTATCCTTTATAATCCACACTGAAAGATACCTACCCCTCAAAGTTCCCTTCAAACTGATGACTATTTTCAAGCAGACCATTCAGAAAGGACCATCCTCTATAATTGCTTTTCAATCTGCACCCTTTATTAGTAGCTCATTTGAACAATCAGCAAATACATACTACATGTAAAGGCATTTCTGAAGCCATATTTTGATGGTGCTGAATGGGGAGCCCTTAAAAAATACCCAACCACTGTGTTGTTTTGTGATGTGCTTAGAGAAAAGTCAAGTATGTAGTCAGACAGAGGGACACTGTATGCATAGAAAAGATTTGGATCACAGCTTGATAAACCTGACTGCTTCTCAGGTTGAAGAACTTTTAAAAAAATACTACTGCTGTAGTTTGGGCCATTAGTCATTCCATGCTGGGCTCTGTATTCTTTGTGTGTGGAATACTTTGATAGAAACATTCCTTTCTTTTGAACTGTGCACTGTTTATCCTAACAGCATGGGATGTTGTGAAAGTTAAAAATGACACTCTCAGATTAATAGTTTTTAAAAGGTTCCTTTTACTCCTTGCACAAAAGGATAACCTTTGAAAATGCAAAGATGAAGACAAATAAATGGCTTTTTGGAATGCAAAATTGGTTTAGATTTTTTCAGATGACTCTGCAGATGATCTGTTGTTGTTTATGTCTTGTAGTTTAGTATTTCTGCTCCTCAGCAGACTTTGTGTCCTGCAGACAAGTTCAGTTATTGTAGTGGGATGTTACAATGGACTTACTTGCATATCCACCCTTTCCTGGTCTGCTTTTCAGAGTGGATCCATTCATTCTCTCTGTTTCTCATGAGTTAGATTGGCATTTTCCAAGCTACAGTGCATGGTGAAAAGCCATGAAAGCTAATCATCATTATAACTGCAGTATGAAACCAATGCTAATTGCAGTTTGAAGGGAATGAGGTTCATTTTTGTGAATAATATGAGAGACATATTTGTAAGGAAAATATTTTCTCTGAACAATAATGTAGTAGCCTATGCCCATTCTACCTATGAGGAGTAGGGAATTTGGCTTTACTTCCTTGTTCTTCTGTTTAGGTAGGTAGCAATCTCACTCCTAACAAATACAGAGAAAATATTTACAAAACAGGAATGTTTCCATCCAGATTAGTTGCTGGAGAAGCTGCCTTTATCTGAGCAATGTTCAGAAATCTGGGGAGAGAGAGTCCTGTGTGCTAAATCCATGGTACAAGCTTGAGGAAAATCTGCATGGGGCATTGCAAAGAGGGGATAAATGTGGACAATTTGTTGTGAACCTCAGCTCAAGGTTAACAAACATTTTCAAAATGCCGTCAAGTCTTCCTATAAAGAGCGAAGGTGCAACTGGTTAGAGACAGTCAGTGTTTAACTGATGCTGTCTCTGCTGTTTACAGACCCACATGTACACTTGAAATGCTGAGCCTGTGATTCACACATAAGAATTCAACCTTGCATTCTTTCCCCCCTCCTATCCTGAGATCTGGCTCACTGATTTCAGAGCACTGGGAGGAGAGTGCTGGAACCTTCCACCCATAACACCAGGACTCTGTGAGGGATCCATGGGACTGCTCTGCAGCTGGGGCTGTGCCAGTTGCTGGCAGAACCCCAGCAAGGCAGAGCAGACCCCACCAGCTGCTGGGACTGTGATTGCTCCCCTGTGTGGGACCTCACGTCCTAAAGATGTGCCTGACAAGAGCATAGGTCATTGTGCTGACACAGGCACCGGGAAAGGAGGTGCTTAAAGGACCTGCAGAAGAGGTGACAGCTGTAGATAAGCACACAGACATGCTTCATGTCAACAGGAACTGCTCATGGCCAAGCACTTCTGAAAATGTTGGGAGGCTGCAGTAAGATGGCTGAATAGGTGCCAGAGCCTCTGGAAAATCAGAACTCCATTGTGAGGGCTGAGCACTTCTGCAAAGGCAGCCTGCAGAACTGCTGCAGATGGCCTGGCCCCCTCTCAACAGGCACAGATCACAGTTCCAAGGGCAGCAAGAGGGATCGGGCTCAGAGGTTGTGGGGAGGAGAGGCAGACAGGAGCTGGCAAAGGACAGGCTGTCAGGTGCAGCAGCTGTCCCAACAGGCACATTTGCCATATCAGGATGCTGCTCTCTCTCTGAGCCAAGCACTGAATTCAAATTATATTTGCAATGTGTTGATTATCATGGTCAATCTTGTATTTTTGTTTGAGAGTTGTGTATTTCTGTTGTTTGAAATTGTGCCAGCTGCTGGCTGAGGAGATGAACTAAAAACTCAGAATTAACCATAGGCACCTGAGAATATTAGAAATTCCCAAAGAGGGAACTCAACTGTAATCTTGACTCTCTTGTTCACTAAGAAACAATCTACCTGATCCCAAAATTCCCTGGATTAATGAAGCCATATTCTTCCCCTCCTTTTTTTTTTTTTTTCTTTTGAGACAATTTATTGATTGCCTCATCCTTTTCTACCCCCTGTACGAATCCTTAGAGAAATGCTGTAGGATTTCAAATCCTATAAAAGCAAACTTGAGTACCTTTTTAGGAAGACCCCCTCAAAATAATTAAGCTTATGACATGGTAAAAAGTATGGTTATTGTCACTCAAGTTACCTTAACTCTGAACCTAACTGGGAAATGGGAACAAAAATTGGGTCACTTCAGCTTCCTGTTACCTCAAGAGCAAATCACTCCAGCAGGTAGGGAGAACATAGATGGAAGAGAGATCAATATCTTATCCCAAAGGTTTGCTAATGTAGGTACAGGTGAGCTATTGGAATGAGGCAACTGTAGCCTGTTGACATCTGTTTGTGGAGAGTTAAAAAACACAGTGTGGGAAACAAATTTCAATAGTAAAAGCAACAAATAATATTCATTATTGCTGTAGAAAGACACACAAGTGCACTGCCTTGCCACAGAACTTACTAGAGACAGGAGAAGGGCTGTCTAGAGGAGCAGTGAAGCTGGAGTGGTTTAGCAGCACATTACCCAAGGTGCACTCGCTGTGGAGAGCACACCTCTGCCCTGCTTCCAGCTCTGGAACCTCTATTTCAAATGATTACACACAGTCTTTTGCAATAATTTAATGTACAAGAATTTTAGTTCAGGAAGGACACTAAGAGGATTGAAGTGGAGGAACTTGGAAGAGAAGATTGGCACAAACTAAGTTTAAGTTCTTTATAAGGACAGCTATGCTCTCATCTTTTCAGTATTCAGCTAGGCAAAAGGAAAGAATATTTGAAGACTCAAAGAATGAGAAATTTCAAGGAATCTCGGGGTTTCATCATATGAATGAATTTAGGAGTAGATGTTAAAATTCCACAAGATCATGCTGCTGACCCAATGTCAGCCGACATTTTCATTGCTGTAGTGGACATACTCCATGGCAGGTAAGGGTTTCAGAGGGAAAGGCTTTGAGGAGAAGGTCCCAGTCCCAGGGAAGAAGGACAAATTCCACATCACAACTCAGCACAGGGAGTTATCCCACTGCAGGGTGCTGTGTTGATATTATCTTTCATGGAGTGTCCAAAGGAAATGGGCCCCTGTACTTTATACAGTGGCATCTGCATAAGAGGAGATTCTGGTCTCTGGAGCTTGCAGAAGATTATGGGAAGGAATTACAAAGGAAAAGATTAATTTTGCCAAACTGTATGTGCTATTTTTGATCAGTGAGCTCTACTAACAGCAGGGAGTGTGTTCTAGTAAGTGGTAATCTACATAGCTGAAGTAGGGGTGATATATTTAGTTATATAAAATAAAAAGCACTGAAAAGCCTAAAATAATTTTGCCAAAAATACCTACTGACCTTTCTAGTTAGTTTTCCTATAAAGCAGGCATTGAAACCAGATCATACCTGTCATTTTTTTTCAGGTAATGTTTCACTTAACTTTCACATGGCAGTCTCTTCTGATATAAAAAGATGCTTTTTTAAACCTTGATGTAAATAATATGCTTCTGCCATCCTAAGATTAACTCATCAAAGCCCAAATGCAATGTCAGCATGGGATTTTATAGCTGATAGGTGAGATTACCTTGTACCAGTATTGAAATAACGAGTTTTACTTACCTTTTGCAAGACAGGACCCTTAATGTGATAAGTTGTGTTGTTCAAGAGTTATACATTTCATTGCCTCAGTTTTTTGAAAACTGTTCTAACCGTACTGTGTGTTACCCTTCAGCAGCAGTTAATCACTGGAGCGGGATCATTAAAGCAGGATCATTGCTCTGTGGGAGCAGAAAAGAGGCATTGTTCCTGATTGCAGCTCTAATGATTCCAAGGGTGCAATCTCATAATTAGGTAGTCTTTAAAAGTTGTTTACTTTACTTGACTTCTCAGAATTCAAGGAAGTGCAGTTAATTGTGGGTAAGTTTTTGCATGTGCTGATGGCATGCTTTAAAATTCTACCCAACCTGTCCCCATCTCATGTCCTTGTGACTTGAACATAATTAAATTTTTGAAAAATTTGGGTTCCCTTCTGAACTGACATCTGATGGTTATCACCCAGGCATAACCTTCATTTTCAGCAAGCGACCTGGGCTGAACAAACACAGAGCGCTTACATATTTTACAAACCCACAGTTTATACAGAGATTATTTTATGTTTAGATATCACTCTCGAGCAACTGGGACAAAGCCAGCTGCAGATCTGTATTAACAACAGATTTTGCACATTAGATAGTTCTAAAGGATCTGTTATAGTATGAAGCATAGTGAAAATCTATCAGTGGAAATCTAGCTCCACCCAACAGAACTTCTACTTTTTTTTTTTTTTTTGGCCAAGAAAAGCAGTAGGGCAGCATTTGGACCAAGAAAATATTGAAAGCAAATCAGATATATGTGCTGTTCTGAATGAGGAGTTGCTAGTGCTTTAAATGACTGCCAGATGTCAAATAGCAAAAAGTGTATCCTTCCACAAAAGAATAGTTGACTAATAATTCACTTTAGAAGGCTGAGAGACCAGATCTCTGTCAGAGATGTATTTAAACTGTAACATTTGATATGGGTTGGGGGACAAGATGCAAATATGGATGTAATAGAGTTTACCCTATAATCAAAGGAGGAAGAAGAAAAGTCTTTGCATTTTTGGATACTGGACCTCCATAAAACAAGAATTAAGAACAAATGTCAAGAGCAACTTTCCTTTCTTCTACCAAAGAAGAAGCAGTAATTTATGATATTGGTTAAAGATTGATGGTCACTATGAGAGCACATATTTCCCTGTAATAAATTCTCATATTGCACAAGGAACCATGACTGAATAAAATGTGATACTCTTCTACATGCAGATACCTATATCCCTATGAGTGACAGTAAGTGGAAATTCCATCTGTTTAGGAGGTTTTAATTTCTATATTTCAATGAGCTTTCTATCATATACAGAAATTAAACCCAGTTTAGTGCATGTCTCCTACATAATCAAAACCTACCTTCCTTATGAATTGAGATTTTTCAAAATCATGTCCTTAAACTTGATGTATTACCACAGGTTCAGCTGAAGAACATCGTGCTGCACTGTTATTAGTGTAGGTGGAAGAAATCCATGCAGCAGTGGACAAGGAAGGCATTCTGACTCTATAACTTGTTTACATTTCAAAAGGCTTTTGAGAGGTATAATCACAAGAGACTGGAGAAAAAGAGAAGTGAGGAAGTTAAAGTACAGTAATTCATCAAAAGACCATGTGAGGCAAAAAATACGAGTAGTAAGAATAGAAGGTGAACTTTTATATTGGAAATCACAAAGTTTTGTGCTAGGACTAGAGCTGATCTGGAAGAAGAGGATAGACAGAAAAGTGGCGAAATCTGTTGCTTTTGTGAAAGACAAGGAGAAAGCTTTGGAAAGAGTTGCAGAAGACTTGTGTTATATTAATGTCAAATCCCATTGTTTCTTTAGCTGGAGTGAGTTTGCATGCAAATGAAGTTAATGTGTTAAATACTTCCAATGGTTCTGTGAAAAGTTTAATAATTTTTGCTATTAAGCTATAGTTACTGCTGAAGGAAAGAGTAAGAGGTTTTATTAAATGTCTTAAGACTGCTTCTAAAAATTAAGGACCATTATCAGCCTGCATTAGGCTTTGATTAATGCATGCTGTATGCATTCTTTAGCACTGCATGCTGGGATTAGGAATTTTAGTTAATTGTGAAAATGCGTAGGACATAGGAGGATAGGTTATATGTGTTAATTGGCAAAAATTTATGTGTATTTTCTGCCTTCTTTTGAACAAGAGAGAAGGTTGAGATAATTTTTTTTTTTCAGTTATAGATACCAATTTTCTTAACTCTGTTGGTTTAATTACTTGCTCAGCTTGAAGAGCAAACCAGACCAGTTTCTTTTCTTGCTCACTGTAAGGCCTTGGAGGCCCATCAGCCCCTTTTACAGAACTGTGTCCTGCAATGCTTTATGGATACTACCTCTGGACTCCTCAGAAACGCATCTAGTTCTGTGATGAGTTCTGCTTAAATTGCCCAAAATTATTTCACAAGCAAATCTTTCAGTTAAGCACTAAAAGCAGGGGACAACATTAAACCTATCCCCAGTGCAAGCCCCTCTCATTTGTAAGACAGGAGGCTTTGCTGAGGAACTTAATAAGCTGAGGAATGCTTAAAAATAACTGCTAAAATATTTCCCAACATACAGGCTTTAAGATGTTACTCAGATTAATTTATTGTTAGAAGATGATGCTTTACGCTCTCTACAAACAGCAATTTGTGGGCAACTTACAGGACTGTGATTCTTGTGTGAGAAAGTGGGAATAAAGAGGAGCTGAAACCCCTTCAGCCCCTGAATAAAAGGCTGGGGAAAATATGCTCTTTAAGATTATATTGTTTGTACAGTGTCAGATAGACAAACATGTGCTACAAACACTAAAAACCTTCTGGTTTTTAGTGTTATCCTGTTCCAAGAAGTCTGTAAATTAAACTGAACATAAAATAGCTGGGAATGGTAGTGATGCATGTGGGAGGAGTTGATCTCTGTTGTGGTATGCTGGGAAAGAAGTTATTTTGGCTGAAAAGAGCTACAACCTGGAGGAATGAGATATGTATAAAACCAAGATTACTGTGATTTTTCTAGGCGACAATTGTATTACACTGTCCTGGTGAGGCACGTGAGGCTTGAGGCTGTGGAGGATAACTGTATGGTGCCACAAATTATACTCTTACCTGTACCTTTTTCCAGCATCTGGTCTCTATTCCTCCTTCTGCTGCACTTCTATTGTGTAGTTTTGGGAGCTTTTTTCATATTCTCAGCACTGTATTTGCAAGGCACAGTAATGTGTTCTACCAGTACAGTAATTGAACCAAAGAAAAGATTATTTTAAGTTTGGTTACACCCAGCCTTTTAATGCTTCCTGTAATATTTTTCTTTCCATTTCATGCTAATAAAATTTTGTTCTGGTTTTGGAGTCTATAGAGGGGAATTCACGGTGTATACAGCCAGAGCCAGGAGTAGCCTGAGGAGCAAACTGGCTGAGCTGTCAGGAGAAAGCTGGACAGGGACTTTGCTCAGATGTGGCTTGGCTCTAGCCTGTGTGTATAGAGGACACATGGTTTAACAGCCATGTGGAGCTCACCTCCAGCAGTGGGCTTTGTTTTGTTTTTTGTCTGTGTGTATGTGACAGAGAAGAGGGGGAAGTAGCTGATTCCATTTACTTATCTTCCGATTTTAGAACAACTCATCACTGCTTGTCGTGATGCTTTTTGCTTGGACTAATCTCTAAGATATCCATAAGACATGGCTCAGTTTGGAGTAGCATTTTGGCAATGTGGATCAAATGTAACATACCCAAAGATTAGCCAGGAAATGTTTCAGCAGCTGCATTTAATTTGCAGTGTTAGTCATAACAGTGTCTATTTGTGTTTTAGCCCATAGTGTGGTAGAACTGTCGGCTGTGGGTACTCCCACTTACCAGAATCCTCCTCTTTTATTTTTATTTCTTCTCCTCCAGAGTCAAATCTCTTTCGAATTGCTAAGAGGCAGTCTTGTTTCCTGTGGTACTCAGTCTTTGAGCAAATTATTTTTTCATCAATCCAGATTCTATTTTGTTCTCCCTCTCATAGAAAACCATTCAACTATAGCACGTCATCACTAAGTTACCTTCAGGAAGGTCAGTGGGAAAAAAGAAATAAACCATGTGATTTGAAAAGATGTCTCTGAAATACACTTGCATACTCTTTTTGTTGGCATAGTCACGCACTCCCTGAAGAGTTTTACTATGCCCAGAAGTTCAGAAGGCAGATATGCAAAATAAACTTGATTATTATATTAGCAACTCATCATGTTAATTCACAACGTAGTTTCCTACTAAACCTTTAATATTTTACAGACATTTTTGGCCATGTGGTTGGAGCACAAGACTGCATTTTAAGAGCTCTGGTTTGATTCTTATTTCTGTCAGTGTGGTCGGGAAAATCTTTTACTCCCTTAGTGCTTCAAATCATGAAGTGTTCATAACAAGGCTTTCTTTTTTTTCCATTCCTTGTATTATCTATTTATACTGTAAGGTCTTACTGGAAGACACCATTTTTACAACTGGGTGTTGGTATTTTTCCAGTCTCAAAGGTGGGTCTCAAGAAAAATACATGCATGTAGAGATTTATATACTATAGCTTGTATTTATTCATTATAATAGAATAGAAACACAATTGTTTTTATATTATACATGAAAAGTAAATATAAATGCATAGAGATTTTTGAGTGATGCTTCCTTTCACAATAACTAATACCAATAATTCACAATTTTCAAGTGTCATAATTTTGATTACATCTTTGCATTATTAAAATACTGATAGTAAGATGTTTTTACACACATACCAGTAAAAGTGAGCTATAATGTGCAGAGGGACATTTAAATTCACATAAATCAATTTATGCTTATGGTTCCGTGTCCCTGGTACTTTTAAATTAACTTCTTAATGTATATTTGCCTCCTGTCAGTGTATGGATTCAACTGGAGAGCTATTTTCAATAATTACAGTTCATTTCCCAGGAATCAGATGTTAGTGTACATGAAAGATCATTCCTGACTGGTTTTCAGCTGCCTTGAGAGTTTTAGTTATTACAAGTTAATTGAACCAGAAAAGTTGAGGATAAAAGTTGGCTTATCAGATTGAATTCTGTTAGAGTGACTGATTGTTGCATAAGGAAAGACAACAATAGGTGGGACTGTATTATCATCACCTGCTTATTTGTAAGGACTAGATCAAAGAGGCAAAGAGGATGTTTGGTTCCTCATGGATGCCTGAAGTCAAAGCCTGGATCTGCAGTCTTTTGGTAACTAATTGCACATTGGATTTGCTACCTGAGCAGTGTTGGTGCAGCCCTGGGCAGACTCATGCTGTAAATTGTAACAGAAGACCTCTATTCCTTTTCCCAAAAAAAAAAAAACCCTCTTGGTGGGACTATTTTTAAGATGTACTTCTCTTGGGTTAAGAGGGCAGGCCTCATATGAAGCTGTGAGGCTTCCTTTGTTTTGGTGTTCAGTGCTGCTGCATGAGCCCAGAAATTTTATGAGATAGGTGCAGAATCAGCCAGCAAAGCACCTTTCTAACCTGCCACTAAGAAAGTCTCCCTTTTGCTTCCCATTTAAATGAGACAAAAGAAAAAAAATCAAAATAATTCTTTAATTTCAGAATTATTTTTTGTTATAGTTCTTTGCCATTTTCCTTTTATTAGCAAGATAGAAAAAGGAGGGCAGATGCAAAACATTGAAGTATTATTGGGTGAATGGGGAAAATATTGTTTTATAAAAAAACTCCTTGAGGAAAGAATGTTTCTCTCAAAAACCATCTGTTAAATATACATTTCTATGTGAGAATTTTCATTTTAAGGTGGTGAAGGCAACAACTGTTTTCCAATATTAAAATTATGTTGACACTATTTTTTTTGCTCAACTGAATTTTAAGACTGATGTGATCATCCATCCTGCCCAGGGGATTTGGCTACTCAGATCCCATTAGAAAAACCTCAATCTTCATCCCAGTATTGACTGGAGAAACCATTATATTAAATTCTATTATAGGTTGTTATCTAACATGCTCAGTGTTGAATGACAAGAAGAAAATGATAATGTGTTCACCTAGGGACTGTAAGACAAATGTTTCATGTGTTCTGTGGACTTCTGTTAGATAAAATTATGGTCATGTTACACTAAATAAGTACATCCTGCAGTTTATATTGGAAAAAGAATCTGAGTTATTGGCACGGGCAAATTTTTAAAAGCCAGATCATGGTTTTTCAGCTTGATTTTTGAGATAAGTGCATTTTCTTGACATATTTCTAGAGCTGCTAAATTCTACAGAGCTCACATTTAACATTATATCAAGTAAATATTCTCTGTGTGAGTTACAAAATGGAAATCACAAATACCACTACATATTATGCAAATTACAAAACCGCCTATCCCTATTTTTCAAATGGCTGCCTGTTCTTCAAATGACACCAAGAATTTGTTTGAAAGGTACAAAAAAAGTGGTTTCAAAGAAAGCTGTTCCTTTAATACCGATGTTTTTAAATATGTTCCTTGGTACAACAGGGTTCCATTTAAACCTTCAAATTAAGCCCTAGTGATAACCAGGCTGGTGGTGCTTGGCCAGGAGAGGACAGAGCTTGTCACCTGCAGTCTGTTGCATGCCCACTTCTCATGGCCCATGAGCACAGCCCTCTGTGCTGGACTGCAAGGTGCCCTTAGCCTGGGGCAGCAGCTTTCCTCTGCTCGGTGAAGTGCTGAACAACATTCCCCACCTTCAACATTTCAGGCACGCCAAGGATGGAAATGCTGTTTGTTTTCCTGTTTTCATAGCTGACCTTTTCTGGGTATCTTTAATAACAATATATTTCCTATAATTTCTTTGGATGTGACATATTATTGCTTGCTTATCTCAAAGAGGTTCAAGGGGGTTCTTCTGAAATTGAGAGCAAAATTGTAACAGGTCATATAACAGGAAAACAACTGATGGCTCTGAAAAAGAATTTATATGAGGACATATCAAGGCAATCAGTAAGATCTCAAACTATAAAAAATAATGCACTATTCTACTAAAACCTGTGAAGCTGGGCAGACTTGGAATGATTTGTCTCTTTTTCTAGTTGTCTTGGATGCTAAAAGAGAATAGAAATGTACTATGAAAAGCTTCACAGGTGATCAAGCCTTCTGAACTGTCAGATTTCTTTAATAAAATGCAACTCAATATGAAGTTTTTCAGTACAACTGTCATTTTCAAATACCAATACATTGTCTGTGATTATGTTTCACAGACCTGTATTTCGTCTCTTGTAAATACAGATCCTTCCCCTCAACTAACAAAGGTTACTCCAGTGAAAATATTTTAAGTGTGCTTCCACCTCCTCCCCTTAATTATATGATTCAAACTGAAAATAAAGAGGGCTTTCAAAGGCTTATTTTTTAATAAACAGTCTCAAAGGAACAAAGAACCCCGAACTTACTCATAAGGTACAGTAGCTTCATGGCCGAGAGCAGAAGAGCACAAAGATTCACATTCCCTTGTTGCTTCAGTAGCTCTTTTCAAGATGTTTGCCATTTGACCTTTGCCACAAAGATGAGATCTGTCCAGAATCTTTGAAAAAAGTAAAGGAAGGTCATGCAGAGATGTCTTAATATGAGCTTTGCACAAAGGTCTTTTCATATCTACCTAAAAGCAATGGACTATAGCAAATAAGTTGTGGACAGGACCACTCAAGCCCACATGGCCTGAAGGGACATCTTTTAGAGTGACCTTTTACCATCCTTTGTCAGTAATCTGCATAGATGAAGTCAATTGTCTGAAAGCTCTGTCCTTGTCTGGCAGATAGAGGATAGTGAATGCCTCAGTAGTCACATTCCTCTGCAGAAATGATGCAAATCAATTGCTCTAAATTTTTATCTCTTATTGTCTGAGATTCTAGAGGCTATTTTAGAGAAGCAGGGGAGTTGCTAACCTGAAACAGTTCCAGAAAATTCAATCAAAATTATTTCATATTGATAATCAATAAGAAATACTAAACATGGTTACTAAATTGTGCTGATCTCTTTAATAGTTTTTCCTCTGATGTATGATTTTGGTTGAAACTGTCTTTCTCTAAAAGGAAGTATATGGAAATAAGTCTCACAGTCAAATTTTAGAGCTGTATTCCTCTTTGATGAAAGGCTTGATGAAAGTATAAGAATAATAAATTGAAATGGTGTCTGAACTGAAAATGGATTCAGAACAAGAATTTTCTTGCTTGTTTCTTAAATATTTTCTTGCCTTTCACTTTTAAATTATATGAAAATCTCACCCATTCTAAAAAGTTTTTCAAATACTGGTATTTTTTGGACAAAATAAACTGGGGAAAGGTTTCAGTTCCTGCCTGCAGAGTAATTGTATCTTGACTATGTGATCAAATTATCAAGTATAACTGAAAGGAAGGTAAGAAGCTGCCCAGCCTGACAAAATGTCAGCTTAGTTGGAATGGAGGATGTGGGGGAGCATTCAAATGGGCAAAGCTGATTAGGGTTAGCAAACTACAGGGTAGAGGAGACTATAAAAGGTAGGATCTCTAATTAGCTGTTTGAGCCAGAGCTTCAAACTTTAGAGGTGGACTTGTGAACTGCATAATAGAGATTCTCAATAGGGGTTTTATTGTGGATTACAAAACTGGTGAGGAAACAAAGCAGGGAGAACAAGGAAGAATGACAGTTTTGGGGCACCTCCATCCTTCTCTTGTCATGTGTCATGCAGTCAGGTAAGAGAAAATTTTGGATTACAGTAGTTGACTTTATTTAAAGTCTGTCCAAGAAAAAACCCAGAATCTAGTCTGCAAAGGACTGGAATAGCAATAGGAAAGTTCTAAAAGTTGTTACCAGATTCAGAGAAAAAGGAAATTAAATCCAGTAATAAGCATTGGTGAAGCTGCACCTTGAATACTTTGTTCAGTTTTTGGCATTTCACTGCAAGAAAAACGTTGAGGGGCTGGAGTAAGTCCAGAGAAGGGAACAGAGCTGGGGAAGGCTCTCTAGCACAAGGGCAGCTGAGGGAGCTGGGGGTGTTTAACCTGGAGAAAAGGAAACCCAGGGGGGAACTAATAATTCTCTTATCTAATCATTAACAACTACCTGAAAAAAGGGTGCAGCCGGGTGGGGGTCGTCCTCTTCTCCCAGGTAACAAGTGGCAGCACAAGAGGAAATGGCCTCAAGTTGCGCCAGAGGAAGTCTAGTTTGGATATTAGGAAAAAATTCTTCACAGGAAGCATTATCAGACACTGGAACAGGTTCTCCAGGGAAATGGTGGAGTCACCATCTCTGGAAGTGTTTAAAACACCTATAGATATGGTGCTTAGGGATATGATTTAGTGTTGGACTTGGCAGTGTTGGGTCAATGGTTGGACTTCATGGTCTTAAAAGTATCTTCCAACCTAAACGATTCTGTGATCTATCATTTCATGATTGTATTTGCCTGTGGAAGATTTACAGGAAAGGTTTTATCATGCTCATCCCATAAGGAACCATGTGATTGATTTGGCCAAAACCAAAGACACCCTGAATTCTGAGTATTTGGCCAATGCTACAAACACATTGTTTTCCATGTACCAGTGTGGTTTGAATAATTCACAGTCTCCTAGTGAAAATTCCAGAAGTATTACCTCCTGAATTAAGTTATATGTTAGTGATTCATTCATCATCATTATTGGTTACCGTGGCTTTGGAATGGCAATATTTAGGCTCATGTTTACCACTGCTAAGAAATTAATGCTATACATTATATAAACTTATGTGTACAAAGCTCCTAATGATTCTAAAGACATCTGCTATAAGCACATTGTATTCCTAGGTAACCAGCAGTGTCCATCATTGACAGTTGTGCCATAAATTTGGTGGTAGCACAGCTGGGTCCTCCTATTAAAATCTAGGGTAGATTGATGAATGAGTTCAGCAGTAGACCAGCTATTCAATATCACAGAATAATGAGCAATATAATTTTCTGGGAATAGCAGCAAGTTTAAACACTCAGAAGTAGATGATTCTAGATATGTTGTATAAAATCTAGGCTTCATAGGAAAAGAAGAAACTGTGGTTGGACAAGCCAACCTTTTCCCAGTCAGTGGTTTTGAAACAGGTAAATTAGACGTTGTCTAGGAATGCAGTCCAGCTGAAACCAACACCAACACCTGCATTCCTTGGTTATATTCATGTTAAACCTATGTGTGTGCTTTCTATTTCCACAGTTAACTGGATCTGCCTGGGATGGCAACATCCCTGTGTTCCGAGGAAGGCACATCCCGATCTGTTGTGCGCCTCTTGGACATCTCCCTAATTTGAAACAGAACCACTACCACTCCATGAAGCTTTTGAAAATAATTGAGGTCTGACCAAAAACATTTGGTGGTTTTATAAGAAATTCATTTATTTCCTCTTCCTTTTTCTATGGAAAAGTTCTGGCTCCCTGGTTTATGGAAAGGAAAATATGTTGAGAACAAGCGGTTTTCTTGGTGCTGCCTAATGATAACTGTTTAATATCAAACTTTCCATTGAGACATAGCAAATTCCCAACTCTTAATCCTTGCCACCAGAAAAGTGGAACATCCTAGAATTAACAGTAATATTTATAGTCTTTCAAGTCCACTTTGCTTGATTCATTTTTATTTTTGCAACATTGAACAGAATACTACTGAAAAGAACCCCTAATTATATGTTTTTAAAGATGCTAACTGAATACGTTATTACTGGTTTTGAAAAGAACGAAAAAATTTCACATTTACAACATACTGCTTTATTTTGAGTATTTTCTGTGAAATATTTGGAAAGCTGTGCTTGTTTTGTAAGACATCCATGAGGCAGAACTCTAAACCTTGGTTGTGGTTGTAATCAATGCCAACTGCATCTCCCATTGACATCATCATCTTTTTGTTTTTCTGTCCTTTATCTACATAAAAACAAACCAATAGCCACTTACAAAGCCCAGATTTTTGGTAACCAACTCATTTAAAATCTGGAGGGAATTAAAAAAATTGTTACATGAAAAACATCCCTCATGAAAACCTCATGTATGAGTCTAGAGATCAGGGTTCCTGTCAGTAATATCAAGTAACTGATCTGTTTTTTTTACTTTGTTCTTTGTTGATTTAGGCAAAGAAGCTACCATTACAAGGACACCATGCTTTAATGTGTCTAACTGAAGGAAAAGATGCAACAGTGCTGGAATTGGTGATAGAAATTATGTCAGAGAAGGATGAAGAGTAAAATAGAACTGCTGGTGTTGAAAATACCTTGCAAATTTAATAAGCATAAATATCAAAAATCTCCCTGAAGTTGAAGAATTTGGTAAATTAAATGCGAATAGCTAGAAAAATTGAGAATTATTTTAAAGGCCCATGAAACATTGAAGGCAACAAGGCAGCATCCAGCCAAAAGAAGGTTGTCATCTGGCACTACTGCTGCCCATTCTTCAAAACAGAAAGCATTCCTGACTTCAGTGGGTCTGTTTTTCTAGCAGACAAAACAATTATTTTTGGATGCTATGTTGTTCACACAAGCCATCTCTGGCTGACCCCCAGCTAAGCTTTTCAGTCAGGAGACTGATCATCCCAAACTTAGCTCCTTCTGGCTAATTCAAGTGAATTTAGCATTGGACTAACCTTTTAAAAGACTATTCCTTTGCCAGCTCATCCACATGAATTTGCTTTTGTGCTGGTATGTTGAGTATTATGAGCAGAAAGTGACACACGTGTTTGTGTGTTCTAAATAAAAGCCTTTTGTGGATGGTTCATTACATAAATGATCTTTCTGTTTGATTAGGGGCTGGCAGAGCAGAGCTCATGTTTGAAAGATCAGGAACATTTTCACAGGTCACTGACTCTGTGTGTTTACAAGTGAGCAAGTCTGGTGCAGTGTGTGTATCCAAGAGAGGGAGGGCACACAGTGACAAAGGTAGTCCTGCTGGAGTTTTCCATGGTGTTTGAATGTGAATTTGGTTTTATGCAGACATTTTCAGCTGGGTTATGTGTGCAGCTGTAAGAAATAATGACATGTGCAGCCTTCCCTGTACAGTTACATGCGAGCTGCAAGTGTGGTTCAGCCCTTCCTCTGAAAAAGGATCTGGCCCAATATGATCCCTGAATATTGCAACAAAGCACCCACTGAAAGAAGAGAATCTGTGCCAAGTAGGTATTTCCAAGTACGGGAGGCTCATTTTGCAGAGCCTAATGAGGGCTGAGAAACCATGCTTCTGGGATCTGTCCAGATTCCGTGAATGAGCCACAGAGAGACTGATGAAAGCTAATAATAGTCTCAAATTCCTCACTTAAATTTGTGTTCATCGTAGACTTACAGTCGTTAGGAGAGCAGCAGCCTCTGCTCTGCAGCAGTGTCCCAGCCTCAGCCACTGTTGCTGTTGGCCACCATGTACCATTAAAAATGTTTTTTTTACAAATATGGCCCTTTAAAATACTTTTTCTCTGACATTTTTTGTGAAGGCATGTTTGAAAAATCACTTTATGGAAAAATTTTCCTTACTCTGCAAAGCCTTTCTGATGGACAGCTTGCTAAATTAGCCCCACCTTAATTTATGAAAAGCAGTTTGGAAAGAACAGGATATTGGCATTGCAGAGGATAGCTGAGGGAGGATGCAAATGTTCCTGGGAGTTTGTTGCTTAGAACTAAAAGTCACGGTGACTGTAGTTGATACATATCAGAGGTTTTACCAGAAAAGCCCTCTCTGAAGTCATAACTCTTATTCATGTCAGGTGAACCCCCATATTCATCCAGGGTGTTAAGTGTTGCTGTCACATGTCCTGGCTATTAGCTTCTGACAGTTTTTTGGCTTATGCTTTAGCCTCGTGGGATTGATCCTGCACAGCTTAAATGAATGGGGACCTTGTGACTTGAAAGGGATGGAGGATCATTTCAAAGAGTCTGTAATATGAACTATGAGGGTGCTAAGTCCTTGTCAACCAGTTGTGGTTGCCTTAGATTTTTCAAAATTACTTGGATACCTTGAGAAGCCTTCAATATCCCTGGCCCTTAATATGCCTATCATTCATTTCCTCCCACCTGAACACAGAATATCAAGAATCAGTTCTGAAAGTGCAAATACACACAAGTTGCAACACTGAAAATTACTTTCCAAAATACTTAGCTCTTGGAAGTAGATCAAGAGGGAGAAAGAATATAGAAAGAAGAGTAACTGGGAGGAAAAACTGTACATAAGTAAGGTATTTACTCCTGTGTGCTATAGGCACATACCATTTATGAATTTACCTAGAGAATAGCTCTGTTCTGACTTGATAATGACTCCAGTTCAGGTGGAATCCATAAATGGATCACAACAAGTTAGTGCAAATTATTCTTTTTGACTGCAAATTGCTTAAATCTGCTGTGTGGAAAAGGAGGCCAATGATGAGTGCAGAACATGATTTTTGTAAAAGGGTTTTCTTTCAAACATCCCAACCAAGACATTTATTAACAGGGAAATAATAGCAATTTTTGATAAAGTTTTGAAACTGAAGGGACCAGCTATTTACCACATTCATATCTGGTTTGTGATTACATAGGATGATAGCTTTCTCACCATTACCAAAAAACATCAGGAAAGAAATATGTGAGTGCTATCAAAGAAATAACTGCACATCTCTTGCTCTAGGGTTTGTGGCAGTAATTCAGATGTATACCAGTACTGGCATGACATCAGGATGCTCTCTCAGATTTTTCTTTCTCTATTGAAAAACTAATTCAAGATTATAAGAACCCTTTTGGGCTCATAATTTGAAGTTTTATATTCTTATTAAGATTTTCTTTCAAAGCTAAAATTCCCAAAGCTGTTCTTGACAGGTTGGGATGGAGGGGTTTTTTCCATTATGTGTCTTTACTCTAAAATTTTTACATTCTTGCTCTTTACCCTTTTCCATCTTCATGCTTTTGTTTCACTATCACCTTTTCATTCCTTGTACTCCTATTCCCAGTGTGCCCAGGTATGAACAAGGCCATTCCTTGCAGTTCGACTGGGAGCAGGTTGCGTGCTCTGGGAGTTCTCCCAAGGTTTGGGTAAGAGAGCTGCAGTGGGTTTGACTGGGATTTACTGAGCCTGTGCAGAAGCTGCAGCCAGAGGTCACAGCTTTAGGGCAGGCAGGAAAACAGAAAGAAGCTGGGAAGTGTTAATTCCTATTTCATCCATTAGTATTGGGAAATTAATGTGGGTGGCCTGTGGTTTGGGTGGATTTAAGGTCATGTTTCCTCACCTTTCTTGCTACTCCTGTCTGCTCTGTGCTTTCTAAACCTGTCTGACAGTCATCTTCCCCAGCTGTTTCCTCAAATTGGGAAACACTATTTGCCAACAAACACACTGCTGTTTTTCTTCCTGCAATACCCTTATCAGTAGAAGTGAGCATTTTGTTGTGATAGAGGGCCATTAGTCACGAAGGTCTACTTTTCTAAGAGCAGGAGGCTGTACCTGGTGTTGCGCAGCTGAACTGACGTAAGTGACACCGCTCAATTTTCAGAAGGAGAACTTGGGCAACACTGAGTGAAGCAATGTTTAATTCACTGAAATGCTTGGGCCTATCTCTTTATAATGCCCTTTAACAAGTTGGAGGGAGGCCTTATCCATGTAAACTGCTGGACACAGGGGAAGCTTCTGGCACCTTCTCAGAGAAGCCACTCCTGTAGCTCCCCCACTGCCAAAAAACCTTGCCAATACACCATGGCATTCACACATAGGCCACCAGCAATTCTCATTCTAAAATAGCCTATTTCCCCTTGTTTCAATCCTACAGAGCAGATATTTGCTGTAGTTTAACCAGGTTTAATTTTAACTGAAGATCACTGGAATGGAAGAAGGAGAATTACCTATATATTTTTTTTTTCTCCTGTTCAATTAGCACAGAAGTGCTTTGAGAAGAAAGGCTAGAAATAGCACAAGAAATTTGTTTGTGGCTTTCTTACCTGAACTATCCATAAGAATCTGAGAGTCACAACTGACTTGGAATTATAGAAATGGCCATGGTTCAATGCTGGTACATTCTAAGAGCAAACCATGTGGTAAGGATTTAGTTTCCTCTTGACCTCTGATGATCTCCATTTGTGTCCAGCTGCATGCTAGGACTTCATATGCAGAACCACATTTGGTAGCAGATTTTGTCGTAAAAAGGATGAGGGATGCACTGCAGCCTAAATCTGACACAGAGTTTGCCTTTTAAGTGGTGGCTTGTGAATGAGCAGTACCACCTTGGGATGTACGTTTACTTGCACTCTCCTGTTTGTGGAAGAAATGTTTCTATAGAATCTGCAGTCTTCTGTGTTCAGGTAATCCCACAATTTAGACCATTTTAACTAATGGCTTTGGAAACATCTCCAGGCTGCATGAAGAGTAGATTCCTACACGGGGGAGGAAAACTTTGATGGCTGTAGTTATTTTTTCACTGTTTCAATAGGAAACTTTGCTGTCTCTCATTTAATAGATTCACATTGAATTTACTTCCCGCCCTTCAATGATAGCCTGTTCACTTCCCTGGACTTATTATTTCAGAAGCTTTCATTTAAGAAAGTTCTTTGTGTAAATTAATTAATCTGTAGTGCAGATTTATTCTTCAGCATGTCCACATTTGATATATACAGTATTTAAGTTTGTATTCACTTAGCAAAGCATTTACTCCATTATCATGTAATCATTTCCAGTCCAAATACAGAATCTAAAGATTAATGTACTATAAATTTCTCCTTGCAGAAGTTTTATTGCTATATTAGTTATTAAGTTATGTTTGCATTTATCTTCCAAAATAGGAAAGATAGGTAAGAGATTTGTTGATGTTTTAAATTAAAGAGAGTCTTTTACAGTCAGTTCAGAATGAGAGGCTAAAGATTATGGCACACACACTATCTTTACAGCTGGTCAAATATTGCCTATCAAATTTGGGAAAATCAGGAAGAGTTTTGACATGGTTTTATGAACAGCCATACTTTTTCTTTCATTTGCTAGGAAAGTGATAGATTTTTTTTTAAAGGCCACTAAATGCATGATTTGGAAAAAGCCGAAAAAACATTGTATCTATCTTCAACTTTTTTTACTTCCCCAGAAGAAAATGTTGTCTCACATTTCCAACTCTTTTTCTGTTCAAAGTGTCCTAAACTCCTTCGTGTCAAGGAGACTAAGCAAAAAATAAACAGCTAAGGCAACCTTTAGCTCCTAGAGAAGCTTGATCACCTCCATGTGGAGCTCGTCAGTAGCTCAAAATGGAACATAAATACTTAACAGCAGCTTAAGACAGGGCACAAGGGTATTTTAGGATTCACTAAGTCATAACTTCGTTGTAACTGAAAAATCCATAGGGTCACTATTTTCCCCACGAGGCAGAATGTTCTTAACTGAGAGTCCCACTGGTATCTGCTCCATTTAAGTGTTGTGACGTACTTGTACTGTTGTGAGGAAAGTTGCTGAAATCTCAGTCTGATCTGTATGAAAGGCTCAGAGATTTTAGAGAAGACACTATTTTCTGCATTATTTTCTCTTGATATCCAAAATTTCTTTCCAGTTTCAGGAATATGATCTAAGACTGTAAAAAGAAATGTGTCATGTATTAATCTCTATGTGCCATGTTTACACATTGTATGATTATGTGATACACATTATATGACGTGATACCTAGTTATTTGTTGGACAAAACCCACACTGTGTATATCACATTTCAGAACATATCTGTAGCTCCAAAGGTTATGTGTTTACATCTGTTTGCCCATACAGACACTGGTAGTGCCTGTATGGGTAATCCTGAAAAGTATTTTGCTTGGTTGCACTTCTCTTGTACTTTCTCTGCATTCTCTAATCTTTGACAAGTTGCTACTCTGTATCACTAATCCCCATTAAGAACAAGACAAAACAACAGCAACAAGAAAGCCCTAAGCAAAGCTTTTGAAGCACATTGGTGTATTTTATTTGGTAAAATGTGTATAATCTCTATTAAGATCTGTTATACAAGCTACACTGAGGTATAATATAAATATTTTATGAGAGATACATGCAGTTTTCATTGTCCCAGCTAAATTTCTAGCCCTCTGAAATGCAACTCAAACACAGGCATGTTTTGTTAGTCAAGAAGAGAAAATTTACATTCTCTGTTTTACTTCCTGAATGTCATTCCCATCCCTTTTTTTGTCAGTTATTAAAATGCACAAAGCCTCTTCTGCCAGCTCACTTATCCCCTGCCACACTGAATCAGTGTATCCACAAAGAGTGTTTCCTCTGCACTTGGAGCTGTCACAGATGGACTGGAAGAGCTGCTTTCTGGTGTTCAGTGCAGCAAGGGACACATGCTCCAATGACAGCAGTGGTGCACAATTAACGTCGGCTAAAAGAGCACAAAGGAAATGGTAGTGCAGAGTGAAAAGCTGCAGAACCCTCAGCTGTAACTCACTCAGGGCTTTCCAACTCTCTTTGCAATAAGGCAAAAAGGCAAGTTAATAAAGCACAAAGTTTAATATTGAATATTTTTGTAAGGCAAACTAGTGGCCTATTTTTATAGAGACTTATGAAATATCGATGGACTAAGGCTGACTTCCGTATGAAAAATGTTCTTAGAGAGAATTTGTGGAACTCAGATGATGAATTGTCTTGGGTTTGCCGTTCTTTTGTAAAGATTTACAAAATACAACCTCAGTTTTCTTGATCATTTTAATGCCTTAAAAAAGAAAAATATTCCCAAGGGATCTTTACTGAGAAGGAGGTTTTACTGTGAGTCCCCGTGTACTGCCATGCTAATCAATAGTTATGAGTGATTGCTATAAGTAATGCATAAGATATAGGACTGAGGCACGGAGAGTTTTTCAAAACTTTGTTCTGCATTTCCCAGGAGGGGAGCAGCCCTTCCACTTGGATATGATGGGCTTAGTCCAACCTTTGCTCAGTGCTGTTGCTCCCTAATTCTATCTGGGCATGAAAACCACCACATCATCTGATGTGTGATGCTGCTTCTCCTCCTCAGCCCTGCAACATCACTGTAACAGCCATGTGCTTTCCTAGTAAAATAAATAGCTCTAATGATCTCCCCAGCAGCCCCTGCAGACTCTGGAACTCTTCTCCGTTTTCAAGGTCACAACTCTGCTTGAGGTTGATAAATTCATGAATTAATAATACTAAGCACTTTTCATCCAGGAGTGTCAAAGGTGAGAAACCATTGTTAGTCCCATTTTTATCAAGGAGGAAATTGAGCTGTAGAAGTGACATGTACAAAGTGATTTTAGAAGCCAATGGTAGATCCAGGAAAAGAACATAATTTTGTGCACTCAGCTTGCATTGTAGCCACTGCATCGCACTGCTTCGTGGTGCCCTTTTTGCAACTGCACAGTCTTATTAAAGTTGAGATTTAAGTTCCACAAGAGTCAGGAAATTAAACTCTGCCACACAGTGTGTTCATTGTACATTTTTATAGGACATGGCCTATACATTATGTAGTGATCATCCTTCTGACAAAGGATAGCTTTCAGAGAACCTTATACTATAAGTGATGCATATTTCTTCGTTTTCTCTGTCTTATTTGTGTAATATCATAACTGCAAGCAAAACAACATACATCTTATTATTCTAATTTTCAGGACTGTACTAATCAGGGCCACTCTATTACTTTGCCTTTTAAAAAATTACTTTATCAAATGCTTACAATAAAAATGTGTCTTCAACACTTTTCTGGGATAGTCCAAAAATGACTCAGACACTTTGGAGCTCTCATGGAACATGAGAAAAGTAATGGGAAAGTATCCAGGATGAAGACCATCCCCTTCTGGAAGAGATCTCTTGTTATGCTTAGTTTTGACAATCCTTGAAAAAATGTTTTATTCAGCAAGGATGTTCTGTCTGTTCCTACCAGCCCCATTTCCCCAAAGGATCTCTTGACTGTCTATTATAATTCTTCACTCACAAAACACTTTCTTGAAATGAGTACTTCTAACAAGCACCTCTATTCATGTAAGCACTCCAGAAAATCCTCTAGATGGTTAAGAGGACATGCTGAAGAAACACTCAGAACTGTCAGAGTAAAGCTTTTATCTGCCAGAAAATTCTGGGAGAGTTATTCTTGAGAAACACTGAATGCTCTGCCAGGCACGTCAGCTACTATTTAGCCATTTAACAAGTGAAATAGCTTCAGGTGCAGTCCTGTGCAGAATATACAGATAGTCCATTAACCCAAGAGCTGAGACCAGCAGGCTGGTTATTTGACATGCTCTGGACAGGTCAGTTTTATTGTTAAAATCCTGAAATTGCTTCTAGAAACAAACTGTAATGTTGTCTTGCATTTATAAAAACTGGTTTAAGCTTAAATTAAGCATTAATTTTTTAAACAGTTCCTTTTTGCAAAAGACAGCCATTATGTAACACGTTACAATAGCAGTGGTCATACCTATACTGATTTAATGACATGATTTTTTTTTCCTAATCTTAAGCTTTTTTTTTTTTTTCCTAATTTCAGCAATATTTTCACTGAAATGCTTCTGTGTTGTCTCTGCTGCCTTGGACTGTATCATTTGTAAATTTGTTTTGAAAGAGAACTTAACAGAGGAAGGAAAGTCTAAGAAACACGCTGTAATGGCAATATAGTGTCTGGAGAGTAGTGGCAGCAGTATAGCCTAGGGGAATGAAAGGTGTTGTTTACCTGTGTAGCCAGTGCAGCACATTCACTGGCGGCTTCTCCACAGCCACCAGAGTGCTCAGATCCTGAGTTTTAGATGCTCTGACCCTGTCTGTAGGAGAACTGGGTCAGCTTTGATTTTGCAGAAGCATTTTCAGTCCATATCACCTGTCAGTCCCTGGAGGACAGGCCTTGTCATCTGATAAGGGTGGCACTTTCTGCCTTTTCTCTTTACTCGATTTGGCATTTAGAGTTTCTACTACTCCCTACATTTAAATCACAATTATTTCTATATAGAAATACTTACCTTTCCATAATTTCTTTTTTTCCTCTCCCTGCTTCTAAGGGCAGATGCTTCCAATTTCCTTTTAAAGGTTCCAAAAAATGTAGTTTAGCAATGTGGCAATTTCCCATGTTAACAAACAGGACAACTACCACTAGAGGGCTTGAATAAGGATCCAAATCTTACCTCTGTTACACCATTTACAAGCTGGAGTAATTAAATGGAAAATGTAGTTGCACATTTTCCTTTAAATTTGAAAGACAGGGTGACAGTTGGGTTTTTTTATTTTAAATTAAATCGAAGTTCAGCTTAATAAATCACATAGGTGATTTGCTTCTTTAAAGTTCTGTTAAAAAGGAGACAGAAATTTTCCAAGGTAGCACCTGGAAAATTAAAGCTTCTCTTAATTGTGAAGACTAACCATTATTCTTTAAAGTCAGTTTGCAGCCTGGTCCTTTAAATGCCTTTAAGGTGACTGTGTTTAAGGACAGAAACTCCTGTGTGGCACTTGGCAGTGCTGAGCTGAGGGGACCCAGGGGCCGGGGTGTTCGTGTGCACCAGACTGCACCATGGTTCAAACACTAATCCAAAGCCACAAAATTTCTCCAGGGTCTAATGACTAAAATTAATTTAATAATACTTAGCACTTACCACTTTGGGTACATCTTCAAAGAGCTGAACTAATAGCAGCTAATTTAATCTTCAAACAAGCTGAGTGAGGAGCATTATCATCACTGTGTAACTGGGGGCAGAGCAAAGGAATGGCACTGCAGAGAAACACAAACCAACGCCTCCACCCTGCTGCTTTGTGCCTCACTAAGAGGAAAGGTTTTTAGTGGATTTAATCCTCATGGATATTTTGGGGTGGCTGCTGACTCTTTCCAAATCCTAAAGAGCTATTTTTTTAAAATCTAAGGGTAAAATCAAGGTTACAAGAGGGAGGGGAAGAGGCAGGGAAAGAAAAAATAAAAGGAAAAAGTATGTTTCTATGGGCCTGGAAACACATTTCCTGTTATAGGAGATATATAAACTGTCAAGGAGGAGAGATATTTCCATTCCTTCTCCCCAGAGCTGTGGTTCTCAGGGGCCCCATTTATCCCCATCTACATTATTTTAAAAGAGGAACAAAGCATGTTGAGGTGGGCACCTTCAGCAGCCTGCTCTACCATGGATTTCCTTCTATGGGAATACCCTGAGGTGAGTTAGGGAAGTACAACATAGTACTGTAGAATGGGAAAAATGCCAGAAATGGTGAATAGATAGAGGAGTAAACAGGGACATGGAAGGGCAACCTATAAAGGAAGAGTGTAATTGTTTCTAAATAAAAGATGAGTTCTGGCTGGAGGCTTATTTGATTTAATGAAGCCATTGACAGGTCTTTATGTAAAAACTATCAAAAATCTAGAGATCTGGGCTCACAGAAAGAGGGGCTTGATGAATTTCTAAAGTTTGTATACAGCCTTCTCTGAAGTCAGCAGTAGGTATGAGTTAATAGCCAAATTCAAAATTAGCAAACTCAAGGCTTGTGCTCAGGTGCTCAGGTTTAAGTGCACATCCAACAGCATCATCTTCAGAAAGAGACACAGTGAATAATTGGTTTTCTGCCATTGCAAATCCAAAAGCAAGCATGGAAACACAGACTTTAAGTACTTATGTGCGTGTGTCACACATATATATTTACATGCATAAAATTAACACTAGTTTTAAGCAAACAATCCAGTTACAATCAGCTTTAAATTACTAACACCTGTTTTTTCACAAACACACTTCTGCATATTAATATGTTTAAGTGTCAGTTTCTGTAGGAATGGCAAGAATGCTTAGGTCAAGTGAGATGGTTTATTTAAGGATTCTAGTATTTTTAGGTATTTTACATTTTAGCAAAACTGCAGAGCACTTGAAAGAAAAGATATTTTGAATTAGAGAATTAGAACTTCTTGCTTTAGGAATGGAAAAATTATTTTTTTATTTTTTAGTAATTTTATTATTAATATTATTATTCAAATATGGGAGTGGGATTTTTTTAACGAGTAGCTTATTGACTAGATTTTCATACAGAAGAGAGCAACTATATTTCTTTACAATGCTGGGCAGTTTGCCATGTTTTTCATACTCCAACACCTTGGCTCCAGCCCCAGTCCTCCCTGGCAATGACTGGTCCAGTGGAGCAACAATTCCTCGTGTCAGCCAGGTTAGTATTTCTGCAACGTGTGTTGGTTGTTTCCTCTGTCCATCTCCTGCCACTGTTTCTTCTCACTTCAGAGCTTTGGGAGATTGAAATCCAGAGTGGTTACAGGATTCCACAGCTTAGGGCACATGATAATGAAAAACACAAATCTCCTTCATCTCTTCCTCTTGCATATCACTTTTATGGTGATTCCACCGCACGAACACTCCCTGCAGTGCTCAAAATGCTGCACACCACTGTAGCAGTATATTTTTATTTAAGTTGGCTCATTTTCCTGGCCTTGCTCTTGTCATTGATCCAACTCAGGTGAAAATGAAAAATGATAAGATGCTGCATTAACCATTGTTTTGGAAAATAGGTACAGGGCAGAAATTCTGGCTGCCTTAGGCAGGTAAGCAGTAATAGGTTACCTGCCTAAGCCATTCACTCAAAGAGCAGTGATCGTCCCTTCTATGTCTGCAACAAAAAAATTTTGGAAGGGAAAGAGGTGTAATGTGATCACAGAGCGCTCAGAAACGTATTCATTGCTCTGCTTTGTCTTTGTAAATCTTTCCAATGTTCAGCAGGACAGCTGTGCTGTAGCTGCTAGCTATTAGGGCTGCACACTGCTTTTCAGATTTACAGCTGTGTGCTTGTCATTTCCAGATGCAGTTTTACTAAGACAGTCACTCAGGAAACGTTGTGAGAAGCAGCAGGTTTCCAGTAAAACATGCCCATAAACACCACGGTTGCTGGCAAAATAAGACTTACACCCAGATGCTTTAGGAGAAAAACAGTCTATTCTTTGTTCACTTTTACCCTGAGGGCTCAGCTCATCTCCGTAAATATGTACAATGGAGCAGCCCATCCAGCTCGGCTGGTGGACAGGACACGCAATTCCCCATCTCAGATGCTTCTGCTATTTCTGTTGCATGGATCTGTACAAGGATTCTATCTGAGGTAAATAAATCAGAAAGCTGTTTCAATCAAAACTCAAATCGTAGGCTATGTGGTTATTTTTGTTCTCAGCTCAGCTGTGGCTAGTGGAAAACTGGACTTCAACTGAGAAATTCAAGAATCCAGAGAGTGAAATGCATGAAATTCCTGCTGTTTCTGAGTTATCCCAACCATACCCATTCCCAGTTCCATCAGACTCTGGAAACAGCAGAGTGCAGCACAAAGATTGCAAAGATTTAATTGGCACCTGACAAAGGATAAGCAAGGTGGGAGCTACGGGCTGCTCAGGCACTGCTGCCCTGCTGCTGTTGGATGAAAACGCTAACCAGAACTGGGGATTTTTGTATGCTGCATTTTGCAAATTAAGATTATAACTGTGACTGGTAACAATGGATCACATGACAATTTTTTCTCATTTGTTTTTCCCAGCTTTTCTTCTTAAGTAAAAGAGCTTCCTCAATCAGTTTCCACTTAGGTAGCAAGCAGCTTCCTTCACATGGAGGACTGGGAACTGTGTGTATCTGTGTTGATATTTGCCCCCTGGTAATGGGGGGAAGGGTTTGTAGTCTGCTTAAACTCAGACGGAAGCCAGGTGCCTATCCATATTCTCTATCACTCCCCTCCTCAGCTGGACAGGGGAGAGAAAATATAACAGAATTCTCCTGGGCTGACCTAAGGACTGGGAGAGATCCCTCACCAGTTACCATAATGGTAACTCAACTCAGGGAAAAATTAATTGAATTTATTACCAATCAAATCACACATAATCCCTTCCACACCTTAACTTTACCCCCCATTTTCTCTGCCTCCTCCCTGGCAGTGATGCAGGAGGATGGGAATGGAGGTTTTGGTCAGCTCATCATACATTGGGAAAAATTAATCTTCCTCCTCAGGGGAAGGACTCCTCACACACTTCTCCTGCTCCAGCATGGGGTCTCTCCCATGGGAGAGAGCTCTCCATGAACTTCTCTAACAACAGTCCATCCCACAGGCTGCAGTTAGTTCTTTGTGAACTGCTCCACTGTGGGTCTCTTGGGGTGCAGTCCTTTAGGAACAGACAGTTCCACTGTGGGTCTCCCACAGGGTCACAAGTCCTGCAAGCAAAACTGATCCAGAGTGGTCACCCCATGGATCACAGCCTATCAGGGCATCACCCTGCTCCAGTGTGGGCTCCTCCACTGATTGCAGGTGGATCTCTGCTCCCCATGGATCTCCAAGGGCTGCAGGGGCACAGCTGCCTCTCCATGGGCTGCACCTCGGGCTGCAAAAGAATCCCAGCTCCACTGCCTGGACAACCTCCTGCCCCTCCTTCTGCACTGACCTGGGGGTCTGCAGGACGGTAGAGATCACTCCTCTCTCCAGGAGCAGCTGTGCAGATTTTTTCCCCTTCCTTAATACATTATCCCAAAGGTGCTGCCACTGTCACTGAGGGGCTCAGCCTTGGCCAGCAGTGGATCTGTTCTGTGTTCTTTTGGACACAGGGGAAGCTTCTGGCACCTCCTCAGAGAAGTCACCCCTGTGGCTCCCCTGCTCCCCAAACCTTGCCAGGCAAACCCAATACAACAGCGTAGCATAAACAGAGCACTTTATCTTTCTCTCTCATCTCTCTGATGGAGCAGGGCATTTATTTTTCTGGCAAGTGTTATGTTTTCTTTTTAGCCTGTGTACCCCCTCTGTAGCATAGAAATCATTTCCTTATAGCTGTTTTTACAGTGCAGGGTAAAAGTTGATGTATTCATTACCAAGGCTCCCCAGGCATTTTTTTGTGCAATTTATTGAGATGTACTGAATGAAAGATACCCACTGCCAGCTTGTCAGCCCGAGCATGGGACTGTGCAGTCCTGCTCAGCAAGTGTGTTGTCTCGTGACTCCTGTCTGCTCTCCAGTGGCTTTGGAAAAAAGCAGAGGGGACTTGAGAGCCAAAACAATCGTGACAAATTGAAATGTAGAAGCAGTACTTCAGAGCATGTCCTGCCCCTGCACACATGGTGCAGAGTGATCTCTACCCCTCGAGATCCTCGTGCATTTTGTAGAATGCTTCATTTCAGAGGACAAGAAAGGCAAAGAAGCAGCTCCTTCTCTTTGCTGTGCAGCTAATTAAAATGTAGGTGATAGTACTAGCAACATGTCAATAATGCTGTAATGTACAAATTTTGCACCTACTACACGTTGACCAGAGCTGACACTTCTTGTAGGAGAAAAACACGTATTACCCTGAGGATTAAAAGATAAAAAATGTTGACATAAACTGCTTAGAATTGTGAGCTGAGAAAGTTATTCCCAGCCATTGTCAGATTCTTTTCCTAAAGGTTGACGAACCTCATCTCAAATGGAAATCTCTATTGCTTTATTAGCTTTGTTTGTGATCTGGCTTCTCTCACTCTTTCTGCATGGAAATGCTCCCCCTATGAATGTTTTTACTTCTTTCCCACTTTATTTTTTCAGGTGTGCTTTTAGATTAGCAAGCCAGTGCATAAAATACCAAACTCTGGAAATTTCAAAAATAGGATTTTTTTGCAGACTATAATAGAAAAATATTTATTTATGCATTTTAATAAAAATTTTGCAGAGTTTTAGGATTGTCTTCCTCATTTCTTTCTTCCTATGTCTATCCATTTTTTTTCACCACTGGGCACTGAGTTTCAGACTAATAAGGCTTTCCATCTCGATTTTAGATTTCAATTTTACTTTTCATTCCCCTTTCCTTTTCTTTTTCCTTTTTCTTATTAATAAAGTCTGACCCTGTGATTTCTTTAGAATATTTATTTATTTTCGGAAGTTTTCATTCCTTTGTACAGCTTCAACAGCTATGAATCTAGAGATTTCAGTCTAGTCTCACATGGTTTTTTGTCACGTCTCTTGTCCCGTTACTGTCCAGTGAGTATCCCAGCAAGAGCATTCCGTGACCCGATAACACTTCTCACCTTTTGTACCAGCTCCTGATTTTCTCCAAGGTGTTGTGGTCCAGCATAGCTTTGGCAATGGGGTCCTCCACGGCTGGCCACAGGAGCAGTTGTGAGCTGGGCTCTGGATGTTCCTGGGTGTTAATGCAGCTTCAGGCTCCCTCAGTTTCTCTGACCTCGCTTGTACAGCTTCAGTGCAGGCAAACCACACCCTGAGACACATGCAGTGGAGAAAAAGGTAAAGAAATGGAATTAATTGAAAAAGGTAATTAATGCAAGCAAGAAGAAGAATTGCCAGAATTGCCTGCTTGCACTGAGTGAGAAGTTTCATTCTACCAGCAGAGAGCACATCCAGGTTGAAGTTAAAAACAGTAAGATAAATGTTTACTTTGAATGACTGTGAATAGCAAGGAAAAGGTATTAGTGAAGATTCTCTAGAACTGCCTTTCAAGGTAGAACAAGTTCTGAACCTCTGTGTATACTCTAGAGTTAGATGATACAGGGTCAACAGGATGTCTTTTGAATCATTAATTGAGGTATGTGCTTAAAGTTGATTAGGCAGTTAAAGCTCAGTGAGAGAAAGGTGATTCTTTGCCTCTTGTTTGCTGTTTTCAGGGATTGTGTTGATTACATCATGCAAGCAGGGAAGGGTGAAGCACAGTGGTTAGGTCACCTTAATGAGGGCAAATAAAATGTGTTTCTTTCAAAGAGGTGGAGAACCTTTTTAATTAGACATTTGTGGAACACTATTTTTTTTTTATATGTTATTTTTATTGTGGTTGTTTTCCCAGGAATCTCCATTTAACAGAGGGATGTTTTATGTGGTGTGTTCTGGTTTCGTGCATGGAGGCAGACTTTTTTTTTTATTATTTTTCTTCTCAGGAGCAAGGAGCATATATAACATGTATAGTATTTATACCTGCTTTTTTAGACACATCATTTTTGTCACTCAAAAATAACAGAAATAGCAGCTTTTCATATACGCCATTTCCTGTGAAGGACATGAAAAATGATTTCTGGGAGAACCTGTTTGGTTGTGCTTTGTGGTTTCATGTGCCTGCACTCTGCAGTAGAAAGGTCTATAAAAATTCCTTCATCGTTAATAGATGAACCTTTCTCATAGAAAAATGTCTAAAACAAAAAGGTCTCCAAGTGACAGCCTACTGTCACCATGTATCCACTGCATTTTGGAAGTAAATTCGAAAATTTGGGAGTTTCGTAAAAGTTTTGAAAATCTTTCACACTCTTGAATTTTTGGTGTGAAATAATGTAGATTAGATTTGCAGAGGAGTTGAAAGATGTTGGAACCTGAAGATCAAATGCTTGATCACTACAGGTACCTGTCCATTTTCTGGAAGGAGCAACTTCCCAAAGAGGCTCCCTGGGGGATATATGTGGATGTTTGAAAAACAAGCAAGCAGGCAGCAACCCTTGCATTTGATGATTTAATAAGAATAAATTGTGTGCTAAATGTTATACTTCATCAGGACTCCATGTTCAGATGCTAGGAGGATGTCTTGATGAGACAGTTGGAGTTTCTATTCCAGCTTCTGGAGTTGGATTTCTAAACCTTTTCTTTCAAAGCAGAACTGCCATGAAGGAGCTAATGCCCTTATTTAATATAATAATGCTGTGATTAATATATCCTGTCAGTGTGTGGGAAACCTGAATTCAATTTCCTTGTCTGCCTGAGGGATTTGAACTCCAGACCACACAAAGTGACCCAATCAGCAAGTTACGCTATTTCGTGGGTGAAGAAGACTCTCTCCATACTTTCTAAGTCATCCAAACAACATGCAAAGCCACCTGAAGGAGACTGATTGTTCTGTTATCTGGTAGGTGGTGTTCAGAAAACACGGCACTGAACACAGCTTCTCCTATTCTGAGCAGTGCCTCTATCAGGAGCTGGCTATCCAAGGTGCCTGCTCCAGCCCTGTGCTGATGGACTGTGAGACAGTGGGTATTTTCTGAGAATTTGTATCTGGGCTCTGCAGATCCATCATGTGAATGTGTTCCCAGTCACTAATCCCACACAAGCAAGTGTGCCAGGCTTCTCCCTGCTGTCTGAAAATGTCCAGAAGCTTTGGGGAGCAGGACATCCCAAACATCCTAAAGGATGAGGCAACCATGGGTTGCAAATTTGGTGTGGGCACAGGAATCCACCCACAGCTTTTTGTAGGTTCAAGGCAAGAACCTCTCTCAGCTGAAGGAAAGGCTGAAATTTTTGATCAGGTTAGTGAGTTTGCAGGGCAATACCATGCTTGGCTGATTGCATTGGGTATGGTTGCCTACTATTCCAACTCGCAGTTATGACTGCTACATTTTATTGGCCCCTTAGTTATTTTCATTCCCAGTGCCACTACAGCTCTGAAACCAATTGTGGACTTGTGCAGGTCAAGGGGAAGGAAAATTAAGGGTCATCTTAAGTTTATTCAGTGGTGCTTTTTCATTTTCTATAAAACTAACTACATTTAGGCTCCCTGTCGGGTAAGCCTTTTTTCCCTTGTCTGTTATTTTCAAAGAAGGGAGTGCATATGACAGTCTGAGAATAGCACCAGCCTGAACACAGATGGTAGGGATTACACCACACTGAGCCTTGACCTTCAAAAGCTCGCCATTCCTTTTCAAGGTTTCTCTTCTTTGACAGGTGTACTGGCTTTTGTCAATTACTTTCATTAATGCATTTTTTTCATTATGATCAATTACCTGTGGTTTAGATCGTGTCTCAAAATTACAGCAAGGCAGGTTCCAAACTGAAAAGTTGAAATGATTTTCCATATCTTCCCCCTTTCTGTTGCCCCAAAGTACTCTGAAGCACTCAAAGATTTAACTCATAATGGAGAAATATCATCCAGTTTTTGCTCATTTCCATTAAGCACTCAGTCTGTGAGATTCTGGCTGAAGCACAAGGCTAAACCTCACAGATCAGGTTTGCAGGGGATTTTATTTAAAAGATACTATTTTCTGAGATGTTGAAAATTATTAAAAAATTAAATATGGGAACAGAAGTTAAGCACTGACTTTATAATGTGGAAGGAAACTTTTCACAGTCCGGATAGAGCCATTCCTGTAATGTGTTGGTACCAGAGTGTAAATATCAAATGGAAATCAGCTATTTCAGGCCAAGGTAATTGAAGTAAATGGTGTGCACTTGTACAGATGAAAACAGGATTCAGCCTTTTCTTCCTCAGAGATACTGGCAAGCAGGTCAGAAATTCAAATGCTTATTGCCAGCCTCACGTCTTGAACAGCCAGAGCCATGGCAGTCTGCAGGTCTGGGCTGCTGCTGTAAAAACAGATTCTCTTGAGAGTTTGGTCTTCCTCTGCTCTTTTGGGGCTAGCTGAAAATGCCATAAATGGTTCTCCTTAACATCACAGAGTGATGTCTGTGACTGTGAGAGTGATGGGAATCAATGACCAGTCAGTAGGACAGTGCAAGTTTCTCCCACTGTTCAGCATCTCACCAAAAAAGCGTGGTTTGAATTTATTTCTGAGAGACGTTCAGATTTCTCTGGTAACAATCTATTTGTCCCAAACTCGAAGCTATCTTTCAGGACATATGTAATGAGGAATCAGACCATACCTGACAGTTTATGACATTAAAGCAAAATGAGACTCTCCAGCCCTCAGGTCTCTCACGTGGCCTCCTGGATCTCTGCAGCTGGAACGAGGGGCGGAAAGGCTGGGCTGGGTTTGACCTGCCTGTGCATTTTTCCCTTTATTCACACAGGAGAGCATCAGAGCTGCAGAAAGACTGCACATGGTGTGGCCTGGCTCCTCTTGCCCAAATGACTGCCAGTGGATGGGTTCTCAAGGGCAAGAGAGATGAGGGGAAGAGGGATTGAAATGTTTTTCTGGCTCAGTGCCTCCTTTCACACAGTGCTGAAACTGGAGGGACGATCTAGTCCCAAACCAAACCTTAAAAGGTGCTGACATACAGGACAGCCAGAGGGATAGAAACTCCTCATGGTACACAAGGGAGATAAGCAATTAATGCTCATTAATGTTAATGAGAGTTACTGTGTAAATCCTCTGTTTCCTGGACCAAGTAAAAGAAAGTCTAAAACCATAATAAATCTGTCTCAAATTTACTAATATTTATTCCAACTCCAGTATAATCACTAGAATAACATTGTGGTGCTGTAAAACATGTTGAAATATAGTGTTACATCATCACTGCTATTTGTTACTATAATTTTATCCAATAAATTATGGTGCAATCCATGGCTTGGGATTAAAACGACAGATTTAATATGGCATTTTTAGCCTGCATAATGCTCATGGTTCAGGACAATAAGGGTTTTTATCTAAAGTAAATAGGTGATAAAAAAAGCCACATGAGATTGACTTTCATTTTAAAACTTCATTAAAAAGGGATTTGTTATTATCACTAAATATGAGAGGAAAAAAAATCAAAATCTGAAATGCTCGATAAATTGACTCAATTTTTACCACATGACTTCTAATTTGAAAGTTACTTAACAAACAAATGGTACTAATTTCCTGTAAAAATCTCAATCACATTCAAAATGAGCTATTCACTTTGAAAGCCATGAGCTACCTAAAAGCTAAAGACAATTACAGAGTAGGGTTTTTGTTTTTGTTTCAACACTGAAATGAAAGTGATTTTCAGACTCAGATTCCAGTAAATGTAACTTAGATCTCTCATGAATGTTTTGCAGTGAATAATGGAGGAACTAAGCCAAATATGTGCAGGATTCTTGGGGTTTTTGTTGGTGAGTTGACTTTTTTTTTTTTTTTTTTTTTT